>JAAGNO010000730.1:39694-98315 GCA_033439905.1 Ceryle rudis | reverse complement strand
CACACCCCCCCCCGCCCGCCCACGCGCCGCGACACGCCCCTCTCGCGAGAGCGCCGCGTCTCGCGAGACCTGGACCTGCCCGCGCGCTGCGCACGCGCGGCTGCGCCGCCGGGACCTGCGGGAGCGACTTTGACAGCCGCGGCCGCTTCCCGCCCGCTCGCGGGGGCTCGGCCCGCAGCGGGTCCCGCTCCGCGCAGGGTGAGCCGAGCGCGCAGGAACGGGGCCGGGGCAGCGGCCGGGCCGGCTCCTCTGTGCCACTCATCCCCGGGCCGGGCCAGGCCTCTGCCAGCGGCCCCGGAGCTGCTCCCTGAGGGTTTCCCTCTCCCTGCCCCCTCAGCCGCCCGGCCCGGCCCGGCCCGTCTGGTCGCTGCGCTCTGCCCCGCGGCCCCGGCGGGGTGAGCAGCTGCCGCCTCGCCTACCGGCAGGACCGGCTGCGTCTGCTGCTTCGGCCGGTGCTTGGGTATCTGAGTCACCTCTTCAAAGCGCTAGGAACGGCCCCCTGCTCCCAAGGGCTGCGTCCGAGCACCCTCGCCCGCTCCGACCGCTCAACCCAGTTCTCTCCTGGCATCATCCGGCTCATCGGCCCCGGAGCCAAAGCCCGTGTCTCCGAGCAGCCAGACACTGCCGCGTTCCCCGCGCTGCCCCGACAATTAAAGAGGTGAATCCCAGCTTTACACAGAGTTTAGGCAAATGCTGCAAAGGCTCCGCTGATGATGAAACCTTAGTAAGCACACAGACGAAGCGCTGCGCGCTGCAGCAGTGCGGGCCCGCAGCCGCCGCCGGCCGAGCCTGAACCAGGAGGAGGCTGGGAGAGCCGTGTTCAGGCAGGGGCACTGCTATAGCTACGGTAGCACCCAGCGGGAAGTAGCAGAGACCTTTGCTTTCATTTTATTGATCAATACTTCCAACGTATACCCCCTAGAGCTTTCTTATCCTTAAGGAAAACACGGTGTGTAAATGGCGTCTGTGTCCCAAGGAATCTCAGGCCTTGCAGGGGGTACCCCGTGGAGCAGCGTGGCTCGTTGGGGGGAACCCAGCGTGTTTGACAGTAGCTTTCAGGACAGCTCTGGGCAAGTCACTTGGAGAAGACTCTGGGAAATAGCTGTAGTTATTCCGAGGAGGTCGGGAGCTTGCACAGCAGGCTGGTATGAAAGAGGAGGAAAAGGCTACAGGCTGTGGCTGGAGCAGTCTTGAGAAGCAACTGGGCCTTGGGAAAAAAGTTCCACGCTGTCCTTTACGGGGGGGGGGAATCAAGGCTCATTTCTGTGTTAATTACACTGTAACACCCGGGAGGGGAGGAGTTTGGCCTTCTTGCCAGCCTGTGTGGGAAGAGCAGCTCGGGAGCCCTGTACCCTCTCCAAATACTGCTGCGCGGTTGCGTGCAAAGGCACGGCAGAGTGGCAGGGTCAGCTTTGTCTGGGTGCTTCTTCCTGCACAGCCTGGCCCTGCGCTCGCTTCTGCTGCAGCTCAGAGGGCACTGCTGCGACCGGGTGCTGGGGTGGCCCCTGGGACGCTGCTGTACCTGCACTTCTTCAGGGTTTGGATCTGCGTTGTGCGCAGCGAAGAGGAAACCGTTCACGGGTCGTCACCGGGCCTGTCTCTAGTGATAGCGCTGACTCTGGATTTCCCAGCAGAGCAATTTAGGCTCCTTTTTTATCTTTTGGAAACTCAGAGGGAAGAAACAGGCGAGGGGGGGATGGCTCCCGCAAGTGTGTTTTGGGGTGAGAGGGGACCGGCAGGGCGAGCAGAAGGGAGGCTATAAACAAGAGTCATTCCTGGTGGTAACCAGCGGGACCTGCGGCAGCATCGCAAAGCATCGGTCTCCCTACGGCTGTGAAACCCTGAGCTTCCTTTTTAATCCAAAATTACCCCCTTCCTTTTTCCAGTAGCCAAGGCTTTCATTTGGCAGAGCCTTTCCCACTCCTGGGAGCCAGCCTGGCTGCGAGCAGCATGCCCTGCGCTGTGTCACGACGCAGGAAATCTCCTGCTGTAAACACCCGAACAGCGGGACACGGGGCAGTACGTTGGGCCAACTAAGCAAGCTGGTGGGAGCTAAACCCGCTCAGTTGTTCATTACACGTGTATGCAACGAGCCCTCGGTACGCTAGAGAGTGTAAACGAGTAACTGGGAGAAATCACAGAATCACGTTTGGGCAGGACTGTCTTTCCTAAAGTAGTGATTGGTGTGGTTTTCTGTGTAAAGTTCTTGATTTGCCTCGATCTTTTTGTTCAGAGTGGTCAGTAATTAATAGTAACTATCTGCTTAAAGACTGCGCATTGCGCCACGTGAAGCAGGAAAAAATACAACAGTTCTGAGACTTTGCCCTTTTAATGCCTTTAATCTGGAGATCTCGGAGGTTTGTCTGTTAAGGATTCCACCAACCGGCGGCCAACCTCGGCTGCTGCCGTTGGGCAATTCAGGCGTTTATGGTGCCCGGCCGTACGACGTCGGGAGGTTTGTCCGAGGTCACAAGGACAGCCTGTGTCAGGCACACATGGTGACCGTATTTTAAGCTCCCGGGACAAAGCCGGTGCCTTTCTCTGTGCGCAGTGCTGAGCTCTGGCAGCGAAGTCCGTAAGCTTTACTATAGCGAAAAGAAAAATATTTTCTATTGAGTAATAATAAAATTATAGTGATGTCAAATGAAACAAGCCCTGCTAACAGAATGATGAGCTGCTGCCCTGTCTGACGTCACATTCCTCTTACAGAAACAGTTCCTGTCTCTGAATTTGTCATGAGCGGGACACCGCTCTCCAGCCTGCCACTTCTGCTTCTGCAAGGATTTAAAAAGCAAACGAATGTTCCCAGCAAGAAAAATTGGCACCATGCAAAGAATTACTGAAAACAAGAAAAGAACAGGTAAGGTTCATCAGCATCCTCGAGGCCAATGTCTTCTGCTCTGTCGTCAGTCCAGGCATGCCCGCTGACATCTCGGACAGAACTGGGGATCGAAGGCCAGCAGTGGTGTCCGTGCGGTGTTGCTGCGCAGGGTGTCTGGACGGAGCGCTACAGCAGGTCCCCGTGCTCGGCGTGAGCCTGGTGTCCTCTGCCTGTGCTCTCCTCTCTTGCTTTGGGAGCGTCGAGGGGAGCATGGTGGCGCCGGTGCTGCCGGCCTGTCCCGCTCACCGCCCCGCAGAGCCCTGCTCTCCCCACAGAGAGCTGGTCCCTTTGCCAGCCTCCATGTGGAACGGCCTCCGAGTGGCCGTTTGCACCACAGCCGATGGAGGAACACTCATTTGTCTCTCTTTCAGGAACTACCTGAGACCAGGAGTTAAGAACAAGGACTTGTCTGGCTGGAGGGCGAGCAGAGGACAACAGCCCTGGAGAACGAGGCTGAGTGTAGCCCTCGGAAGGGCAGAGTGCACGGAGCTGGCAATGACCATCCGCGTTCCGTGAGCATCTCTTCATGGAGTAGCTCCACGCGCAGCAGCATTCGGCAGTGCCGAGACAGCCTTTGCTCTTTGCTCCCTGCTGCAGACACCTGGACGCAAAGTGTTTGGGGGAAACAGAAACTCCTTCCCTGTTTTTTCTGCTGCCTCAGCCACCCCAGCAGCCTCCCTGTGTTTGTTCTGTGGGGCCTTTAAGCCTTTGCATGTTTTGCAGCGCTCTGAACCGGCCTCTTTGGCTCGGAGCTGCTCTTCTGCGCTGCCTCCGGCCCGTGTGCGGTCACGCCCGGTGAGGGACAGTGGGGCGAGTCTCTCACGCTATGCAGAACTTTTCATTGCACCCTCTTTGCATGTGCTACCACTGCGAGGAGACGAAAGCTGCCTTTTTTTACTTGCCTGATGCTGCGCTAGATGCACTCCAGGGCTCTCAGGAATGAGAACAACTGTCTCACAGCGAGCTCCAGGAGGGGTAAGCAGCAGGGAAAGGGAATCACCAAGAAAGGGGGGGGGAAAAAAAGTGGCTGATAGTGCAGGGAGCTGGGGAGCACAGCCAGGAAGTGGAGGAACTTCACAGAAAGCCAGTGAGGGTGAAGGGAATGGGGCCCAGAAGAGGTGAGGTAGAGGTACCCGCTGCCCTCCCGGCTGGCATCCTGGATCTCAAAGGTAGGTGGCCCCAGGAAGCAGAGTTGATAAGCCAGAGCTTGGAAAACTCGCTCCCCGTCAGGCCTGTCCCTGACCCACCTCTTGGGACCCGGCCACTCCACGTCCCTGTGTCTCCGGGGCGGCGGCGGAGGAGGCCTGGGGCACTTCCCTGGTTCATGCAGCGCGTTACCGAGCCCCGGGGTCCCCGGGCACACCTCCTGCTCTGAGGACGCTGACTGGGGGCAGAAGCAGCGGAGCAGCTCTTTCTGGTTTTTCTGAAGGACAGTATGCTCGGAGAAGAAAAAAATTAAAATACAATTTCATAGTTCTGTGGAATTTTCTTGAACATAGAGTTACTCATTGCTATTTATAGCACTGTCGTTTGAATATCCCTCAAGATGCAGTCATCAGAGTTTTTTTTCATCACTGCTTTGAAGAACAAACCCGTACTTGTTTTAACAAGCCCCATCACAGGAGGTGTTATTCTGCGCTCTCCACCCACACAATCCCGGGATTTATTTTCACTCGAGAGCTTGTTAAACATAGCAGCAGTCAGCTGAAGAAACCCAAGCTCCAAGAGACAAAGGATTCACACCTGCAAATCAGGAGCAGTGAGAAAGGACCGCGGCCGATGGGAAATGTTTTAGTATTTGTGCACGTTTCTTTGCGGTCTCCCATCAAGGGAATTAGCTTAGTACGAAACTTCTGGCATATCTAAGAATATTAACAGTGCAAAGACTTGTTGTTCCAAAGCAGAGGTATTTGGAAATATTTATGCCAGGCAGAGACAGTTTAGTATTTGGGGATCAGCTGCTCACGTTACGGGTCAGTCTTGCTGCCCCTGGAGAGCAGCTTTACCTTCCTTTGCACGCAGGTTTGCCCTGCTTGGCTCCAGGACAGAATTTATACTCCTGCATCAAGAACATTTTCAATTTTTACTTCCCCCCCCCCCCCAAGATATTTCAGCAGCATCAGCTGGACAGGGATTGTGAAGCTATTTCCTGAGACAGAACCCCGTGCTCCAAGGCTGCAATTGTTTCCTTAAATGCAGTGTTTCCAACTGCATAGATACAACTAAAATAAAATTATCTCTCCTTTCCTTCCCTCGCTGAGGCTCAGCTCTCCAGGAGAGCTTCAGAAGGGCTCTGAGGAGCAGTGGTTTAGGCTGTGGGCTCCCCTGTGCCAGCCAGCACCACCATTTCTGACTGGGGATCGATCCCCGTTTCCTGCAAGGTAAAGAAATCGTGCTCCCGAAACGTAACCCTTCGGAAACTGCCGTTCCTACTGGCCCCGGGTGTCGGTCTGTCCTCACCAGAGCAGGCCGAATGGTACGTCTGGTGAGCAGGAACGAGAAGATGTCTCAGAAGAAGTCAAGGCAGTCACGCTTTAATGTGTTTTTACATCCTTTTACGATTCACAAAGCCAGAATATAAGTACTTATACATTTTTAATAGGAAAGTAATATATTCCCCTAAAAGAAAAATAGATTTAATTAATCATTTGTCATAAAAGTTGCCTGACAGTTGAAACTTCAAGCTTCTAAGCTAGAAAAGCTCAAATAGACAAATTATACTGAAATGTTCTTTAAAGACCAAGCAGCTGTTTTATTAAAATATTAAATTTACATTTTAAAAAGAAATATTCTGATTTATTATTCAATTATGATAATCTTACTGAAGTGACATGGAATTCATGACAATGGGCTTCATTCTGTCCAAACTCCGTCCTCGGTTATCCACAGGCAATCACTTTTGCCGTTCTTTAGCACCGCGCCAGATCACGCGCTCAGAGAAGCGCCCTCCTGGGAGGACAAATCCCAGACGCTCCATTCCAACTCCATTCTCATTTTCCCCACAAAAAGGGCGTTTCCAGGGCTGGGACCAGGGCTGGACCCAGCTCCCGTGGTTCAGACCCACAGGACCCATCCAACTCTCACTGTCACGAGACTCAGAAAAAGGGTTTCAGGACACACCAGCTTCGTCCCGCAGCACACGTGAATGACTTCCGAACAACTTGAAGCGGGTTGAATTTACATTTTACTTCCAAAAAAAACCAAAACCGAACCAAAACAAAGGAGGAAAGTACATACATGAGGGGAAAACGGGGTGAACAACAGTTCTCTGACACCAGGTTTCTCCCGATTTTACCTACAGCTCCAGCTGCGCTGGAGGCAGCGGGGCTCCCGCAGCCGCCGCGCGCTCGCTGGCAAGATGAGCGGGATTGCGGATCCAGGGAACACGTCTGGAGTTGAGTCCCAACGGAAATAGTAAGATATCATACACAGTGTGAGTTTATAGTACACAGCATTGTTCTTTAAGTGACGTAACGCAACAGCAGGAAGGAGTAGTAGTAGTTAACAATTACTAACACTGGAATAATCAAATTTTATGTTATACATATACAGCAACTAACTGCTTTACAAAAAAAGCAAAATAATACAATATATTGTCACATGTATTTACAGTGTAGTAAATATATTTTTCTGTCAAATTTTACACAAAAACTATTTACAGGTGAATATACTGCATTAAAAAAAATAAAAATGGTGGGACCAACACTAGAAGTGATTTTCTGTGGTAGGTTTGTTGCATAACAATGAGACGTGCTTCATTATGTTGGGGAAAAAAAGTAACCTTAGAATGAAACAGAACAAGCCCTAAAACCTACAGCCGGGGTCGGAATCGAGCGCCGGAACACTCCCAGCGCTCAGTCCACAATACTTATTGGAAATGTTTCCTGGTCCTGGAAACCTCATGCACTTTAAAGCAGAAACATCGGCGTAATTAACAGGTAGGTTATGCACTATTCAAATACTACTGAATTATCTTTAAGTCGGGGAAAATACAAACACAAACAAAACGTTAGTCATCTTTACAGTACTGAACTGCCGTTAGTGCGCAAAGGGTAACGAGTTCTAACGGGGGAGTCAAACCTACAGTCCCTGGGATGTAGTTACATGGTCCACGTGTTAAAATCAGGTTTTTCCTGCACCTAAGTTTTCATTTCGAAGCGCACAGAGCCCACGGCTGCAGAACCAGCCTTCAAGGAGCGCCTGGAGCAGCCCAGGCGGCAGCGGCGCGGGGGGCAGAACCCTTCGAGCCGTCTCCCACCCGCCGGATCGGGTCTCAGGCCCACAGCTACCTGCTGGTCACTACGAGCATCGCTGGAGCACCGGGATGCGGAGGGGAGGGCAGCAGCCTGGGCAGGGAACCGAGGGGCACTCACGGAATGGAGCGGAGCCGGATGGGGAATGTCCCAAACGGGAAAAGAGAACAAATAAAGCAGGAGATGAGGAAAAAAAAAAAAGCAAAAAGGCCAAATGACAGCAAGGGCTGTTGCAGGGAGCGGGCCGAGGGATAAATGGGACAGTAAGGCACTCAACAACTAATTACTGATAGAAGTTAGTGACTCGAGCGCGGCTGTGCTCCCTCTTGATCGAAGCACAAGCCTCCCAACTGCTGCTGCTGGGAGAGGACATTCCTGTGGATCGGGGCACACGTGATCCTGAACTAAACCTTGGCCACCCACTGCACTTTACACCCAAATTCAGCCCCCATGACCTGACGTGCCTGGCACCCCTGCTCTGAGGAAGTTCAGGTCCTCTCGCTGAACGACGCCAGGAAAACATTAAAGGACTCCCCTCCTCCCAGGAAATGGAATAAATTAGATCTTGCTGACCAACTTTAGGAAAGGCATCAGCTGGGGCGAGAGCCTGGAGCAGTTCGAGTGCTCCCATGAAAGGTAAATTCAATCACTGTCCGTTTTGGTTTCACACTGTGTGCATTTCAAAGGACGCATCCATTCTGATTTAGGGACACTGTTTTATGTAAGCAATACAAAATACCGAAGGAGTTGCTCTCAAATGCGCCCAGTCCAAGCAAACCCATCGGGTGCTCACCTGGAATTACCACTTCTGTTCAAAAAAAATCTGCTCGTAGGAGAAACAACCGAAAATGCTGTTTTTCTAACAGCAAATTACCTTTACAAGAGATTCTTTTTCCCTCCTACCTATGAATCTTCAGGCTTCTACAACTCATTGTCTTCAGCAGAGTTGGGAAGGGCTGGGTGGGATTCGCCGGGTTGAGTACAACCAGGTGCAGACCGGCAGCGATGCCGAGGGTGGCCCGTAGTGATCCGACGTACGAGGTGGGAACAAATGGTTCTTAACCAGTGGCTCCCAGTTTGACACGCACAGCAGCCTGAGTGTGGAGCGAGTCATGGCTCCGTTCCTACATCCAGTCCTGCCCTCAGCAGCCCTCCCACAGCTCCCTGTCACCTCAGGAACCGCATCTCGACTGCAGCTCCTACACGGCCGAGAATACAGAGATTTGGTTAATTGCACGAGTCTTCGTATTTCCCAACGGGTCTACTTCAGAACTGCCAATCCTAAGTTTTCCTCTGGTTTTGGCAAACTATTTGCATATTAAGTTTGTGTTCATAGTTTTTCCAGGACTGTAAACAAATTAAAGAAATTAAATTGTTATTTTATGAATCAATACAATAAAGGTATTTTTATTTACATAAATGTTACATTGTTACTGTGTGGATACATATGAATTATGTGCTATATCAATAAAATCTGAACACTTAATTGTACCATTCTCTAATAATTTAGCTGTGGAGTTTGATTTACTGAAAGCCACTAACAAAAATTGCACTAGAGGATTTCATTTTATATAGTGGATATACTGGTTGTTTCCTTTAAAGCCACTTACAGGTTGTTAATTTCTAACATACAACAGGGATCCGGGACGGGGAAGTTTCGCTGTTTTCCAGCGGGAGATGTTCGCAGCCCTCCGAGGAGCAGCCGGCGACAGGCCCGTCTGTCACCCCCGAGATCGAACGCTCGGTGCTCCTGGGTCTGCGCAGGCGGCGCCCGGTGCTGTGCCTCTACACGACGTCAGCGCAGCAGCACGTCACCGTCACCTCCATCACCGACACGCGGCTGTCGCGGACGAGCCTTTCACAGTGACAGCGAGTTCGGTTTTGTGCGGCCCTCCCAAACTAAACGCCCTCGGCAGTTCCGCGGGACGGTCTGGTCTGGCCGCAGCGTCCGCGCCGGGGCCGGGGATCGCGCCGCCAGCGTTCAAACGGAACCCGGATTCGGCACGGTGTCAGTTACTTGTGAAGTCATGTACCTTAAGCAAACGTCGCTGTTTCTACATCGCTGCTGGGGCAGCGCAGAAGCAGCTTTGCCAAACACAGTCCCCCAGAGCGGGAAGTTAACGAATTCATTAAGTTCTCCCCTCCACACCCCACTGGTTATTCCGCCAGGAATTTCTCCAAGGTGCACGTTGTTGGGAAAGGCAAAACTACAGTAAATGCTGAATGGAAGAAAGAAGCAGTAAGTTTTCAGCACTGCTACGATGACAGCAAAATAGTCAGTTCTCGATGATTCTCTTTCCACTATACAATCTTTTTTAGTGCAGTTAAATTACAGAAAACAAAATCAACAAAACCAAAAAGAAAACTGCTTTGGAAAAAAAGCCAGTTTGTCCAGTCTGGTCCATATACAGTCCAAGTGTGTGAAGCTATGGTCTGGGCAATGAGAGAGACTCATGCAGCCTCCTTGTCCTCTCAAATTTATTGCTAATGACTAGAAATTTAACCTAATCAACCTCTTCTGGTTAAGCTCATTGTACGGCGGCTATCGTAAGTTTCTTTTCAGTATGGTAAAAAAAAGTCCACAGCTAAAAATCTTACAGGTTTGAATTAAAACCAGGATTATAGTAACTTCCCCCGGCTCATAAAGCCACCACCTTGAGACGTGTGCAAACAGGATTAAGGATTAACACTTTCCTCTAGAGCAGAAACAAAGAAGGCAGACAAGGGAAGCAGGGGAGAGCTGGCTACGGGACATGGCTTTCGTGTCTGGGCAGCGTGACAGAACTGACTCCACACCTCCTTCGGCTACAGAGTCCGTCAGGATCTACACGAGCAGTTCTGAAACACTGGCTTAAACCAAAAACAGAAGGGAAGAAACGAAGGCATTAAAATTCAGGCAATGTTTCAAGAGTTGATCATCTGGCAACACGGCTGACAGGATGGGAACGTTAAAAATTAAGTGCAGCATCACAACCGGTGGAGGCCCTTTGTGAAAGGCCCGCGTGTGTCAGTCAGTTCCAGAAAAAAAGAAAAAAAAGAAAGAGAAAAAAAGAAAAAAAAAGAAAAATGACAAAGAAATAGTCACACGATCTTTTTGATGCTGTGACGTTTGAAGCTGCCAGCGCTTCGCTGCTTTTGCACTTGGCTGGCGGAGCCGTGGCGCATCCTCCCGCTGTTGGCGTGCCCGGCGGTGGGCGAGAGCTCCACGTTCTCCTTGTCGATCCCTGCGGAAACACAAGGGCAGAGGTTACCCTCCTGCCTGGGCTGCTCCCGGCCCTCGCCCCTCTAAGGACCTGGATTTCAACACCGCAGGCTCCTGGCCGTGCTGACAAGTGGAGGTTCATTTGAACCGGTGATCGGCAACAGCCGCCAGCAGCAGCGCCGCCCGCCTGGGGACGCAGCAGAACCCCCATCACCGTGTGTTTTCAGGAAAAAATACAATATTCTTTGTGGCAGCTGCACCCCAGTAGGCAGGGAAGCAGCGTACAGCCGCTTGCTCACTGCCCTCCAGCCCAGTGAGAGGAATGGAAGAGTCAAAGCAAGAAAACGTGGGTGTCCTGATTAAAATAACAAAGTCTACATAGGTGAGGGATTTATGGAAGAAGAAAGCAAGCAAACCAGCCCAAGTGATGCTCAGCTCCACGGGTAGGCCCGTGCCCAGCCAGGTGGCAGGCTGGGGTGCATGGCTGACCCCCACAGTGCCCCTCTCCTCCCTTTTCACCCCTGAGCAGCTCTCTCCTGGCACCAGAGGCCTCCTCGGTGAGGGGGGTCTGCCCAGCTGGGTCCTCTCCAGCCTCCTGCCCACCCCCATGTACTCCCTGGGGGCTGAGCGGGGACCAGAGCAGGCCCTGCCCTGCACAAACGCCGCTCAGCACCAGTTTGGTCACAAACCCGGCATGGGACGCAATTTTAGCCGGGCGTGACACAATCTTAGAGCCGCTGAGATCTCACAGAAGACAAATCAGACACATCTGCTCCACTGCGGTCCTGCAGCATGACCAGTAACTTTTCCAGGACCAGCTCTATGACCCCGCGTCCAGCGAGAGCCCCGGCTCCAACCAGGTAAAACACCTCCACGTGCTGAAGCGCGACACCTGCTCACACAGATCTACGCAGAGCTTGTCGCATTTCAACACGACTCCTTCAAATAATCTTTTTTCCCCTCTTGGAGCTGCAGATTGAATTTGCCGTTACTTTAATCTGGCTCCAGCTGTAAAAGACAAAATACTTTGGCCTCCCGGCACCAGCTGATCTGTTCCAATCTACAACAGGAAAATAGCCAGGGGTATGAAGTGCTCTCTGAGCTCACCTGGTCAGCTCTCCAAACACAAGCAGGAATTTCATTTAGTACAGGAAATGGCACATAAACGTCCCCACAGAGATGATGGGTTCCCTCCATCCCCGAGGCATTTGTACCAGCACCTGTACCCACTGCAAACACTAAACCCTTCCAGGCCACAAAGCCCTTCCTGGCTCCAGTTTCCAGAGGACTGAGCAAATGAAAGAGTTGGACTCAAGTCTCTCTTCTGCCTTTTGCAGTGTCTGGGAGGAAGAATCGACAGACAGTCAAATCTATGGGCTCCTTCCAGCCAAAACTCAACGTCTGCTATTAAAGAGGGGAATGGCAGAGAGAAGGCGGCTCCTGTGTGAGGCACAGAATTCTGCTGCAATGGAAGAGGCCGATTCTTGCTCCCAGAGAAGATTCGTGTGTGTTCAAGTCCCTACAATTCCCCTCAACACTGAATCTTGGCTCGCTGACAAAGATCAGCAGAAGTACAAATCGGCGTTTGGTGGTCTGGTTTGGCACCCAGCAGGATCAGAACTGAGGCAGGTGTCCAGGGCAGAGTGAAGTGCCCGAGCGCAGACACCAACTGCTATGATTAAACCCTGGCAAATTGAGAGGAAAAAGAAAAAAAAAAAAACCAAACAATTAACTTTTAACAGTTGACAAATGAAACAGTTTTTTATGCAGGGTATGAACAGGATCCAGGCACAGAACAGGTGAGTCTGGAAACCCTCCCACGAACTGCCAAAGTTCAGCTCCACCAGAGACAGAAGGTGGCTTGGGGTGTGCACGATGAGGATAAAACCCAACAGGCTTTATAGCCACGTGCACAGACTTTTCTGAGAAGCTCTGGATGTGCTCTGCAGGACCAGGTAACTCTGTTATATTTTACTACAAGAGTAACATCAAACAAACCTCAAAAGTCAAGTGTAAACTTCATGCTGACCACACTTGAAAGCCTCGGGTTATGAGCCGTTCCTCCAGCAGCTCGTGACACAGCCAGTGACTTGAAGACACAAACACTGAGCCTTGTGTTTAATGCAGACATGCTCCCAATCAATTATTACTTCTATGCTGATGCTACCACGAGTTAATCATCCCTGTAGCGATATCTCAGTGTAGCTGTCACATCATTTCTGCGACTGTGGATGTTTGACGCGTGTTTAGCACCACTCGGGGAACACGTGCAGCACGGGAAGGAACAGCAGGAAGGGTGTTTCTAGGCACAGGGCTAAAAGTACAACCAGCAGCAAAAAAGAGGATGTCTGACAGTGAATAAAAAGGTTAGAACAAAACCCTATGACAATAAATGGCATCTCCCACTGTTGTGTCTCATCCCTATAGGGATCTGATTGGCATTAGCCCCACATTTCACCCACATACGGAGGCGGTTGCAGAACTGCAGCCGGGAGCTGGCGGCAGTGTCCTTCCCCTCCTTGCAGGGCTGCGAGTTTACAAACCCCACAAACGACAATGAGAACAGGAGGCAACCCAGCGGTGCGAGCAAGAAACCCTCTGCTGCTGCTTTTTCTTACTTCTCCAGACAGAAGCAGGAGTCAAATGGTGTCAAGCTCCCATTTTAAGGAACACGTGGCTGCTGCACGTCAGTCCCAAGAACTTGTGTCTGTTTTCCAGTGGTGTGCAACTGAAGTTAAAGCTGCCTGCCAGTGAATCTAAAGAGCCCATATGAAACAGTTCATCTTTGTTTAACAGCTGCAGCAGTTTCACATGTGAAGCACCCGCTTCTCTATTACCAAATTTATCTTATTCTTAAGGATGGGACTGACTTTCTTTGCCTGCTCTGCCATCAGGTATTTTTAGCATCGCACAAGAAATGCAACAGCTTAGCGCTTACACCGAAGCCATTCCCGTGACAAAGGGATCAGTAAATCTCTTCTCATGCCGCAAGCCCAACCCCTAAAGCAGATCAAGCAGCATTTCGTGCAAATATGATGAAAGTAGAGTGTACCTTGATGAGGAAGTTGCATGAAAACTGCAGATTTAGAGCAAGGCAGAGAAGCTTCACAGACACAGAATGAAAGAAAAGATGTAAGTGAATCATGTCCATGAGAAGGGGAAGGGGAGGGGAGGGAAAGGAGAAGAGATGATGTCAGACAAATCATTTATGAACAGTGATCTCCTCTGGTTGTTTCCAGTTGCAACAAAATATTTTTTTCACGTATCTGCAAAATACATTTGTAATCACAATAAAAAACTCACTTGGCTGAAACTGTTTCTTCAACAGAGAGTGCAGTAATTCAGCACTGCTCCGGCATGGTGCACCCGCGCTGCTGCTCAGCAGTTCTCAGATCAGAGTCAGGGGGTGACAGCTCTGCATCCCTTATCACTCCCACAGCTGCCTTCCTGTTTCAGGAAACCCCGTGGGCCACCTTTCCCTAGAATTCTTTCGCCAGTGATTTTTATCTCGGCAGATACGGGGTCTTCCTTACCGCCTGCTCTCTCGCTCTTGTCTCTACGGTGACGGCACCGCCGCAGATGCCCCGGCACAGTCGCGGCGAGCGCCAAGTTCATGTGTGCAGCTCTGGAGCTGCATGAAGTGCCAGAAGGCCAATTACATTTTTAATACAATTAAATAGCTTAAAAAGCAAAGCATATTTTATGCAAAGCTGCACTGCTTAACATACCAGTTTAAACCAGTGAAATTGTACGTTGATTAAAGTGGAGCAATGTAATAAACGTGGGATGAAGGGGCACAATGAAAAGCTCCGTGTTGTGACGTAGCGCACAGTTTGAGAAAGCTGCTGATCAAACCCCAAGTCTTTGTATTCAAATTGCTAGAACGAAGCAAAATTGCTCCAGGAGACAGGCAAGACACTAACAAAGAGTAAGAGATGATGGGAAAACACGGCTTAGATTAAACATTAAGCACAAGGCTTTCGTGAAGTACTAATCACATAAGGCTGTTTCACACTTACTGGCAACACCTACAGCGGCTGATAGAAAAACTGGGACCACTGGTAATCTCCTGGTCTTCATATCGGTCTTCTAAAATTTGATTTCCAAGCAAACCAGGCCGAGAGCGTTGTAACTGCACTGCTGCAGACTCGCCAGCCTCCTGAGCGAGTTCACTGGTTCCTAACCCCACTTGTGGAGATGGGCTCTCAACCAGCGCCTGACAGAAGCCATCTGTTTGCAGAACACTGGCAAGAAATTTTCAAAGGGCTGGATTAACCCCTTCCTCTCAGCTGACAAAGGAAGGGGGAAGAGAAGGCGAGCGGCCGGCCGGGAGACATTTACGGAGCCGAAGGCTTGTTTCGCTAGCGGAGGAGCTCGCCCTGCAGCAGCACTTCATCCCTGCCGGCGCTGCCACCGATGCCCCGTTCCAGATGGAAAGCTGCTCCCTGTAACGTTCTCCCTTTCACACTGACACAAAGGCTACTTTTTTCCCTTTAATCTTACCCTTCTCCCTGTTCTAATATCACAGGTAATTCTTAGCTGGATATTAAATAAGACAGCCCAGCACAGTGGCTGCGTTGCGTGGTCGTAACACAGAATGGACACCGTGAAACGTTCCGTAAACAGCAGTCCCCAAAACGTCTTCAAACTCAACTGTTACCTGTTCTTACTACTCCAGTCAAATGGGATTCCAGGGGGGCACCAGTGAGCCCCTTTCAGGCCAATGCTCTTGGTTCTCAGGCAGGAATATGAACCAAGGAAACCATCACAACAACCGTCCCCTTTAGGCTAAAAATCTACTAATAAAATATCAGAGAGGCAACAACTGTGGAAAACAGACTTTGCACTTTCTCTCCTCACCTAGGACAACGTTATTCAATTTAATAAATCATCCTGAATTGGCAGGAAATCGGAAAGCAGATCTTGTTTTGAGTGTATTTAAACTGACAGGCATCTAGACATACAGTTCAACTACACACATCAGTGCATTTGCTTAAATTCGGGGAGATCACCTTCTTCAAGGTGGCTTCTCATACTGGAAAAGTGAGCTGTAATCACTTTTCACTGCATGAAATAACACATCACTATTCCCAAGCTATTAAACACAGAGCACTGTCTGAGCTCTGCTGCACCTCCCCAATACCCATCACGCTGAATAAAACCCTCACACAGCGTCAAGGAGCAAACTGACAACCTGGCAGAGCAGAGCTCTTGAGCAGAGCCAAGCACAGCTAAGTACAGCTTATTTCAGAGCTGGAAAACCAGGAAAACACAAGAGTGAAAAAACCCCAAACGCCTCTGTACGTGTTATGCCTAAATGCCAGGGGTTTCTCCCCTTCCACCACGGTTACAAAGCAGAAACAAAAGGCTGATACAGAACTGCAATAGTTAAATCATCATTTAAGAAATATCACACAGAGTAATTTTTATGACAAAGAAGAGTAAAGAATTTCCTCAGTGTAGGAGACACTAATTCAAAATCACTTCAGGAACAGTCTTCGTGCAGATTTCTCTGACAGAAACTCCATTTTCTTCCTATATTTAATTTCCTCTATCTTAAGCTTCTGAATTTTTACGCTTTTCATTTTTCACCCTGCAAATCTACGCTGTTCAATTTAACCTCTGCGTTTCCCTGTAATTCCCTTCTCCCCAAGCCAGGAGGACTTTAGTGTTTTTATCCATTTACTGCCTTTGATGACTGTGCTTTTCCTGAACACCTTCACTTTATCAGCAGCACAGCCCTGGCAACACAACAGTCTGAACGGCCTCAGTGTTCCACACGAGTCCACACGAACACACCTTCCTTCAAGGGAGGGTGTGAGCTCCCTCCGTGTGATGCTGCCTAGAGGAACATTGGCCTTAACTCTTCTAGTCAACAGAAGCTGAGTCAGCCCAGACACACTCTTCCACAGCACAGTTCTGGATTATTTTTCCTAACCCATGCTACCTCGTAGTGCCCAGGTAGGTTCTGTTCTCCTTGCAAATTAACAGGATTATATATTTGTAGCAATTATGTTTCAAGGCTCCACTGCTGCATACGTTCCATATTGAGACGCAGCTGTTACTTGTTCTGATGCACTTGATGCTATTTCCTTCACATACAATGACTCGGAGCGTTAGTGCTGGACAACATCCAGCGGCTGAAACACCAGCGTGGCAGCCCAGTCCCCGGCTCATATTGACTCAAGAATGCAGCGATGGCTGCTGATGAACACACCCGACGAGACGACGCGGCTGAGTGCCTGGCTACAAACCCAGCAAATTCAACACACTGCCCTTTCCTATGTGGTGCCCGAACAGCTACTGACCTGGGGAGTGCTGGGAAGTCGCAAGCGAGGTCATGGAATTGGACAGGTTAAGGTTAGCAGTGATGCTCAGCTGGCTCTGCACTGCGGGAGGGTACGGAGATGTGGGTGTCAGGAGAGATTCTTCACTGGTTTCCTCATCAATTCCAGGCAAATAGGTGTCAATCAAGGCATCAAGAAACTTCACTATGAGCTCAGCATAGTCTGGGATTTGTGTTTGCTGGGGGTGATGGGGGGGGGAGGAAAAAAGAAACAAGATTGGTTCTTTTCTTTCTCCTTTTCTTACAAAAGGATCTTTGCCCTGGAACTCACTCTAGTACCACGCTGGCTTTGCCTGACACATTTTTAAAGCATTTGATGTATCTGTAAAGACCGATTTGTGGTCTTTTCCAGAGTAATCTAAATGTACACGTTAGAGACCTCTCGTAGGTGCAATTTCAGTAGCGCATGGGAGCACACGGTCGGAGGAGAGGGGACATTTCACCCCCTGCTGAGCTGCCCCATCGCCGAACCCCCGGCATGCAGCCTGATCTGCTTGTCCACTTCTGGTGCTGACAGCCAGAGAGAGCAAAGGACAGAGCAGATGGTCAGTGCTCCAGTTATTTGTTCTGTGGTTACACAAAACATACCCTTGTACAACTACCATCCTTACCAGATTAACCCCTCGCACCGTAAGACACACGTAATAAACCAAAGACTTTCTGAATGCTGCTGTACGGCCAAGGCCCCCGCGTGAACCTGGCAGCAGTAAAGAGGAGCATTACACACCTGGCTGCTTCTACCCAAAACACCTGAAGGAGGCTTGAAAGCAGCTTTGGCTATAGAAGTGAGCCTTATATTACAAACGGGCTCATATAAATCCTACAACTTGTCATTCACCTGCATCTTTCCTGGAGCACCGTCGTGTTTTATACAGAAAATGAAGGCAAACCTCTCAGGAATCTGCATGCTCTGTACTGTTCTTACCTTAGAAAATGGGCCAGCAAACCTCCATAATCCGTTAAATCCAAAACCTACGACAACAAATTGAACGTTATCACAAAAGCACAACTGACATCGCTTGGATTTACTTAGGCATGAGAGCAAAGTATTTTGATTTGGAGATGCAACACTGAATTTTGTCCAACCCGTGTACAACGAAATCAAGGCATTTCAGTTTGTGTATGAAATACGTAAGCTGTAAACCCCTCCATACCTCAGAACCGTCACACAGGAAATTCTGGACAATGTTTAGAAGTTAAAGTTACCCTGTGAATACACATCTCATTTTAAAAATGATGTCAGCGTGTTTTTCTCAACTGTCATCTGTTTCCTATGGATCTTTCTGGAAAGTTTCTGATTTTCATTAGTTAATCTAACTTAAAATACAGCAGTTTCTTTAAAAAAAAAAAATGGAAAAAATATTTACTCTGTAGGTAAGAAGTTTGGTACTGGGGTGGAGACTCCTCATGGTAGACAACACTCTGAACAATCCCATGAATTGGATTCAACAAATTTGGATCCTGGCACAGCGATAAAAGGGTGTTGATCTTGGAATCCAATAAATTATGCCTGAAGAAAAGAGAAATGGTTTATTTTTTGTCCATTAAATAAAATAAATCTGCAGTTTCCAACTGACTTTAGCAAAAGAAGTTAAGGTGGGGTTTTCAAAGCCTCAGTGATTTCAGAAGCAGACAGTTCCTATAAACGTTCAGCGAGGACTCTGGCGATGTGTAACGCTTTCAAAAAATCATACTGACAACATAACCCGTTAGAGCGTTTACCTGGGACTTGACAGCGAAAATGTTTTAATTATCTTCAGTGAAAAGACTGTTCACTGGATTTGTGTTCACGTCGGAGCTGGAATTTCAAAGCAGCATTTTCACTTGTGGGAGTACCGTCTCATTTGAGCTCCCCTGCAGCCCTCGCTCAGGCGGGGCTGTTTTCAATACGAATGCCAGTTACTTACAATTGCGGTTTCAACAGCTCACAGAACTTGTCTATATTTTGCCCATTACTCTGTAAAGCCAGAAACAGGGAGCACTGTTTTTAAATCATGCCCAGGTCAGTGATAAGACTGCTCATCTTCATTTCCAGTAGCTGGGTTTCCCTTACATATACTGGCTGCAGTGAATACTACTTTTAATGGATATCTGAAAAAATACATCCAAGGAGTGTTTTGAACTAGACTTCAAATCAGTTTGGATAGGCACCGGGGGTACTAATTAAGAGACGAGTCTGACTGGGGTGAAAATAAGATTTAACAGACAGCGTACACTGTCCTGTGCAGAAAGGTACAGAGGGAGCCGAGCTGCCGTTTGATTCTCGGCAGTACCAAACCAGCGATAAAGCCGCGCTCGGTCCCTAGACCAGGCCGCTGAGAGCACTGAAGAACCACTGGCCATGCCGCCAGGCTCCCTGGCAGTGGTGACAAGGAGCCTTCCCGGGATCTGATGCTGCGGGGTGCTCCTGAGGATCATCTGCAGCCATGGTATCTGAGGAAGCTTCTTCTAACGAGAACATTGTATTCGTTTAGCACAGGGAATCTCAAATCGCTGTGGACATTTGTCTCGACAAGGCATGGAGAGGTTGCAGCTAGTAACCTGCAAATGAGTCCCTTCTACACCTTGTCCTGGTCCAGAGATCTGGTAAAGGAAGGGCCAAGTAAAGAATCGGCATGAACAGAGTTTTAGATACTTACACGACAGGAAAGACCTTTGGGAAGACGACACTGGCTTCTGCTAAGTACTCGTAGAGAATCCGCTGGTCAAACTCGTCCGTAGTGTACTTCACCAACGTTGCCTGTCGTAACGCAAAGGATTAAGTTAGCAAGCTTTCATTTCACCTGAGTACTTACAGGCTTTTGTTGCTGGTGCAGTTTAAGGTTTTAAGATTCCTGAATAGCAGAAAGCAGCATTAAACAAAGATTAATTTTCATCTTCTTTGGACACGGAAGCAAGTTATTTTGTGCATGTGGGACAATAAAAACAGTAATAGCTTCTGTTTTGGCAAAACATTCAGCTCGTCAGTTTTTGACAAAGGGGGGTAACGGGGTTTTCTGAGCTCTATCAAGAAAGGCAACGGCATTGGTACATCTGAACAAAGCACCAGCACACTGTACCTGTATTAGTAGTCAATCATTTTTAAACTCAATTACACTGGGATTCCAACAATTTTCACTTCTTAACCTTTGAAGTATGATACATTAATAGCCTTTTAATATGAAAAATCAGTTTGTGATAAAAATCTGCCAGGAAAAAGGGACAATTGTTGGACGTGTTCTACAAAACAATACAGAGTAAGGAAAATCCAGTATTTGCTCTCAAAGAGCATTTAAATGCATCTCTAAAAGCGACTGCTAGAAAGCTGGAAGAACAGCAACAAAAGAACAGATGTGCACATCACACCCATTCTGATCCACATGAATCCAGAAGCCCTGCAAGGAACGTGTGCTGCTTTGGAAGATAAAACAACACCAGAAAACAACAGAGAAAACACAGAAGGAAAGCTTACAAGAACTGTAAGCAGCAGTGCTTGAATTTTTGGGTCAGTCAGAACTTCTTCGTCTAGGAGGACATTGGACTCGGAAACAGAAACTTTCCGGAGATGCGGGTGTTGCTGCGGAGATATCCTCTGGGTTTCTGCCAGATAAAAAAGAAATAGCAACTCACCCAAAGCAAAATCAACCCAAAGCGAAACAGAATTAGCCCTCGCACAGCTACGCTGCAACACCAGCAGCACTGGACTGCTACATGGGATGTGTCATCAAATGGCAAACAACAACCCCAATTTCCTCTTCAGTGGAATACAGGCCCAGGGGTGGCAGGTTCCGTATTCAGGGTCAGGCAGCAGACCGACGGCAGATACACCAGAAGAACCCTGGTCTTGCATTGCAATTGGGGATGGGGGCAGAGGAAGCAGATGTGGGAGAAGATGAAGAGAGGCATTCTAGGCATTAGGTCACGTTCCATCTCCTGCAGAAATCTGCAGTTAGGGCTTGTTAACTTATAAAAAAGCCAAATTTTCTTTATTTCATTTCAGTCCTGTATGCAGTACTCTAGAGCTGCCCCTTATTCTGCACCTGCAAACTGAGCAGCTTGTATTCAAACCTCAGTTGCCAGCGATATGTAAGACTGCACTCTCCAGAAGCCACTGTTAAGAAAGATACTTCTCCCTTACCTTGTAGTAACCTAGGCAAATAAACACTGAATTTAGAAACAATCCTTTGTATAGATATACAAAGCATTTATAATTAGCATTATTCTTAGAATGTTAGTCCTGTTTCTCACCCATTTCATAATCATTTTCGGCTACTCTCCTCATTTTGGGAGGCGTTGTGATTCCAGATTCCATGTCTTGCCTTTTAGGAGCCTTTGTGTCCGATATCAAATGGTCAAAACTTTTCCTTGTACCTAAAAACAATTTATCAGGCAATTAAAAACATTAAACCTAAATCCATAGTCTAACGTCTTCTGATTTTTTTGGCCAAGCTGCTCTCCTATCTGCCACGTACTGACAGGAATCTGGGGACGTCTGCACCATTTTCAGGGACGGTAGAGAAAATACGGTCACACCATGCCGCTCTCCATCACGGTTTCCAAAATGCTTCACGATATGTATGAGGAAAGCATGCAATTTATTCAAATATGTAAGCTGGGGGCATGCCATGGGTTCCTGGTCAACACATCACATGGAATAAACATGCCAAAATGTGATTACTGAGAAGGAAGCAGTAATAGGATTGTAATGGAAGAAATGCCCCTCCTCTTCCATATGTACATGGACACGTACCCGCAGGTTACACAAAACAACGCATCTTGTTTCTCCAGTATTAAGACTTTGCTTGTAAACGTGATGCACTGAGAAGCCATGAATAAAAACCAGATTGCTTACAAAACATTGGAAGTGTTCTGGGGCCATGTCTTCTAGTGTAAGACAAGAGTATTCAATACAGTAGCTAAGCTAAGGGGTCCAGCTTCTCGGCTTTGCTGAAAGAGGGCTGCTGGCAGAAAATTGGCACTACGAATCTTTAGGATATTTTTCTTTAGGAATCTTTTTTTTTCCTTCCCTCGTTTTTTTTCCCCCTTTTTTGTCCACTTCCACACACACATTTTGAGTGCTACTCTTGCATCCCCCACTCTGTGATCAAAAGAGCTGAGTTGGTGCTCTAACTGCAGTGTTCTGTAACTGGTATTTTGTAGAAACCGCAAATATTCCTCCCAGTCAGGAAAAAGGCCTTAGCATCAGAACAAATACAAGCACATTTTTTCTCCAGTAACACACTTCCCAGGGCATTCTGTAGACAAATTAGTAAATTAGTTATCTTAATAACCTAGAAGCTTTTTAGTGTTCGCTTGTGAAGGCTGCCCCATATCCAAACTCATGGACTTCCGCGTTCGAGGGCTTATCTGTCCCACTGTCGGGTAACTGGCAGCCAGTCTGTCTGACCCCTTTGGTGACGACCACGGTTGATTTTCCTTTAGTGTCCTGAAAGTGCAGAAAAATTAAATTAAGAAAAGCTTTAAAACTGTGCACGTTTAGGCATGAATTTTTCAACTAGCCAAACTTTCCTCTATTAAACCCATCTTTCCTCAAAAGGTTTTTCTCCTAAAAGCATGTACTAAGAAATAGTAATTACTTTGCTTGCAAAAATGTCTGAGCTAGTGAAAACTAACAACCTGACGTGAATGTAAAGCTGGCGAGATAAAAACAAAGCAATGAAAAGAACACAAGCAAACTGACCTATGAGGCAAGATGGAAGATATTTAATAATCAGCTACTCCATACTGGATGCTAAAAGGAGAGCTACTGAGAAGTGCTGCCTACTGAGTGAAACTGGCTCTCCGGGTCACTTCTAGGATGATTCTGAGCTTATCCCTGTGGCTGCTTATAGACGGGCTATAAGGTGTTAAGATTTTCTGACAACACAGACCAAGAGATTACTTGCTACATGCCGTGAGGCTCTTAAAAGGTCAAACAAAATTTTCTTATAAAATATAAATGAAAAATGAGATGAAATTTGGTCTTGTAGAAAGATGTTAACAAGAAGGTGAACCTCCAAAGCAGTTAGGATTTGAATCAAATCTACACGGATTTGACACCCAGATTTCTCTGTGAGTCTTGATCACAGTACAAGCAGCATATTGGTCTGGAACCACTAACAGAACGTTAACTCAGCTCCGTGAATGTGGGTTTCAGTTTTCAGTGCACCACAGGTTACCTTTAGGCAAAGGAGACAGACACTGAATATTCGGACAACTTATCTAACAGTTAGACAACCAACCTATACCTGGTGTCACTGTGATGTATGGGATATGTATCCATAGGAACATTTTCCATTGAAACATCTGTCAGCAAGAGAGACTTCCTATGTTTTAGGCTGCAGCGACTTCGAACTTCCTCAGATACTGTCAGCAAAGCTAAAATTGAAAGAAAGCTAATGTAAGTTTTCCACAGCAGGAATACATTGAGTAATGTAAACAATATTCCACCGATTTAAAATTTTTAATTAGTACAAAGACCACCATTAAGACGCAGTTACACCACACTGCAATGTACAGGTTCAAAGTGGGTCATTCCAAATGAATTACACTCCCCGTCCAGTTACAGTTACACGGTGTAAACGTTTGCCCTCACGTGGTCACAAGTTCTATTTCTAGACCACTAGAAACTGGACCGTTTTAGGGCACACACTTCAGCATTTAAACTAAGAAACCTTCAGCCTCCCTGACGTATTGCCAGAGTTGCAGAGCAGGTCCTGTGCTGTAGGCCTGCAGTCCACAAACAGCTTCAGTGATGGACTGCAGGCCTCACCCAGACTCCTGCCCACCTACTGTTACAAGTTTCCTTTACGCTGGTCCCATTTTACCAACCTAAACCCATGAGAACTCCCACAATAATCCGTTTCTTTTCAGTTAGCGCAGATGTAGAAGAATGTTTGTGTTCAGTTTTACCTGCTAGGTAAGCCACGCTCTGGGTGTTCACCTCAAACTTGTCACAGTTCCTATGCTTGTTGACCAGAGCTAGTAGTGTATGCAAAATCCTGACTGTTCTTGCTACAGTGGTAGCAGAAGGATGCCTGTACCCTAAGGAACAAGGTTAAGAAACCAAACATTGTATTTAATTTCCAAATGTATTTTTATCTAGCATCGGTATTTTGATAATATTTATGTGTATTTTTCAGCATGTTTTCAGGACACTTCACATAAAGGGTAAGAGAGCAAACGCTAACAGAAACTGCACGTTCAGGACTAGTTCTTTCTGTCCCTCCCCCCAGAATCACATTTCAAATGTCTGTGCATTTGTTGTCTCTAACGTCTCACAAATGGGTCAGTGAGCCTGGATGCAGGCAAGCACACACACACAGCCAGCATTCTTGGAGGAAGCAGTAAAGAACTACAGCAAACGAAGCCACACATCCCGTGACAGTGAAGAATTTATACCATTAGCACTAAGACCTTCAGAGAACATATATAAAGGAAACTTGGCTAAGTCCTTTAGTCAAAGAACATTTAATTCTGTATCTATTCTGTAATCCAAGGTACTTGAAATCCACCACCCACTTTTTCCCTTTTATCCTCGGACTTGTTTTTATTGCTGAATTAAGAGTGTTCATCTAAACCAAACAGCAATATGTGTTCTTACCTTTCAGGAGGTGTCCCACTAGTGCAAAGTTAAAGTTGGAGTTGAAATTTAGCCCAACAAAATGATCCATCTGCTTGCAGTGCCACTCGAGCGGTCTCCTGATCTCCATGAACACCTCTTCCGGGCTCTGACCCAGGGAAAATAAAGCACAAGAGTACCTCATAACACATGGGAACTTACTCATCATATCTCAAGGGTTTTTAAAAAAGAGACAAGTAATTTTAAGAGCTTACATGAAAGTATCAAACACACTCTTGAACAGAACACATTTCTGTTCTGGTTTAGAACGGAACAGCAAGAGGTCCGTCTCTACATTTAGTTTTACTGTTGGTATTACCCACGTGAAACAATTTCTAATGCAAATTTCAGTTTTAGTTGCTTAACTAGTGTCCAGGACGACAGGGATTTTTTTTTTTTTCTTTAACAGCTCTTAACTGCTTACATCAACACCTAGGGGTCCAGGGCAGCTGCCTGCTCACCGCTCACCTTGTCATTGAACACTCGCAGGCTATCCAAGGTATGCAGATTCTGCTCAAGCAGCGCGGTTCCTGCTGAGTACAAGTTCACCTCATCCAGCTGCAGCACCGCCATCGCTACCCAGAAGAGCGCCTTGTGCATAGGGGAGTCCTGCCAGGAGACAGAAAAAGAACCACCATTTCACTTTCAGCTGGGTTCCTGCAAGTGAACGGCGAGCAGAACCGACACGCGGTCGTGTACACGCATTACGATCCTCCTTGTAGCAGGTTCTGTTCTCAACCACATCCGCTCCAACAGAAGAGATGTTCCTATGACCCTGTAGTCTCTGCGCACTTAACAGGTAACAAGCAGAAAGCAAATTAACTTCAAGCCTTTAGTTCTGCCCCGCCCAAGCCATTCCTTCTTGCTTCATTCCTTCTCTTGCTCACAAAGATGTCAAGAGGCATACTGCTCTACACCAGGCTGAACGGGAACGCGTCTTTTTGCTATCATTTTGAGAGCACACGTCGGAAATGGGTTGCAACTCTGCACCTGTAACTGGCCAAGCAATTCTTCTCCAGTTAAAAAAGCCCGCAGGAAGAACTGGCATTTAACAAACCCTGGGGCTCCTCAGCAGCAGATCTGTCTAGGACCAAGTCCTAGTTACTAACAGTAGATACACGAGGTTCTTCGTTACCGGCATCACCCATTGGTGTGCTGCTCAAATAACGAGCTTGGAAGCAACATGCAGGTGGCTAAACAAAGGGCACGTCAGGTGAGGCTGACACCGATCACAAGGCACGACCTGAACGGCGCGTTCGCAGCCACGCGCTGGAAAGCCAAGAGCGAAAATCGATCGGAAGGAGTTAAGACAGCCTGTGGAACAGCCTTTGCCTACATTGCTGTGGCCCAGTTAGATGAAGCAGAACAGAACATTCTAAAGCATTTTTGAAGCCTTTGCACATATCTCTGACATATGCAATGCTTTCAAGCATGAGTCATAGCAGCGAAGCGTGAACTTCAGATACCACAACACTTACTTATATTTTTGAGACTATGCCCATAATCATAATTTTCCTTTACAAAATACGTTCTGTTTACTCTAAAAATCCAGTTGTTTACCTTATTAAGAAGGGGCTGCAGCTTGGTGAGTGCTATAACTGTAGCTTCTATTAGAACTTGGCTATTGTAATTATCAGGGCCCTTTAAACAGCTCTCAAGTCCCTTTTTGTAGAGGAAAAAAAGAAAGAGAGTAATTAAAATTACAAGCATAATTAGATTTTGCTTCGTAAAAAAGAAGATCAAAGCTCTGAACAATAATAGCTGCTCTCAGTTCGTTTACAAATCTTGAGCTCGTTTTCAACCAATTCTCAAGGACTTTTCCAAATGGAGATGTACACAGAAGTGACACGTGTACTGCTTAAAGCATTTGCACAATGTGTATTAAAAAACTAAGGGTGCAGGAGAGAGAGGGTGCAAGGATTAGAGGATAGATGTTTCACCATGCAGATGCTGTTCAGTTAAAGTTTATGTCCCTAAAACTCTAATAAAGTGCTTAAAGGAAACCTATTTAGCACCCTGTCTCCTTGCCATGGAACAGAACCTCCTTTAGAAACCACGGAACATCATTACCAAGCCAGGCAGCCTGGTTTGAAGTTTTCTTATATGGATGTCCTGCTCTTTATTGTATTTACTTCTAACAACACATCAGATGATTAACTTCCTTTAAAAAGGGGGAGTTAATAATAAAATAGTTGTGCGTCGTGTGCGTGCAGCTAAATGCCTTAACAGAACGATCTCTCATTTCTTTAAATATTGACATCCGGATTGACCTCATTCTCTCCAATTTTAAACTCAGTGAAAACTGTTGTTAATTAGAAGTGGCAGCAGCGATGAAACTCATTGCCAGCAAATGGATTTTAAATAAAAAGCTTGGCCTACAAAAAAATCTATTTCCCATCAGTTAGTTTTATACGAGAATATACTTCAAAAAAATATTTATCCTCAAATTCTACCGAGTTCTATATTTGATGGGAAGATAATGCTAAAAATACATGGTTTATGAGTCACAATGGAAAAAAAAAAAAAAAGACCCACATACCTTGCTGAGAATTCGGATTATTTGTTTTATTTGCCCATGAGACACACGTTTACTTATACAGCCAAAGACAACAAGTGCTCTCGGCTGCAGGGATGGGTTATACTGGAATGCAAACCTGTGAAGAACCAGAGCACACTGTATTAAACAAACACACGACAAACGGGCTGTGGAACGATGCGTACGGTGCAGGCAGGGGTTACGGTTTGAGATCTACCGCATACTTTTGAGCTAGTTCAGTCCACTGGTCCAGCCACTTGCATGTTGGAATATCCCTCATACAAGCCTAAAAAAAAATGACATCATTTGAATATATGTAACATTTAAGAAAAAGTACTTTCAAAAATCTGAACGTGCAGTTAAATTAGTTCTCAGAAGAGTTACTTAACTATTTATTGCCCCATCTCAGTGCACTGCTTGCCCATACAAGGTGTAAAGCAGTGCCACTGTCCCCTGTGGAGAGCTTCTTTGGGTTTGAACCACGTACCTCCATGATCTCCAGCAAAGCTTCAGTCACGGTCTCCAGCGAAGTCAGTGCAAAAGTCTCCCTTTCATAGGAACCGGGTGAAAAGGACCGGTCTCGATAGCTGGACCGGAACGCTATGACTGCGGCCGATTTCACTTTGCTGATCCCAAACAGCAGATAAAATTTGGGCAGAGAGAACTCGGTCAAGCTCAGCCTTAACACTTGCTTGGTTTCCTCTGTTGAATAAATTTTTACAGATTAGATTTAAACCACTAAAATTCAATCCCTATTTTAAACACACTGAGGCTCACCCTCCCATGAATACAAAAGTAGATTATCATCCTGTACGTCACTTCGCACATTCCAGCACAGTTTCCTGTCCTGCTCCTCCCAGAGCACACCACAGCAACTGTGCCCTGCTGCGTAGACTGTTGAAAACAGTCACCAGGAAGAGGTGTTCTAAAAACAGGCAGAAAAAAAACTCCTTCAAAGATGTGCTTCTGTGAGACTTCTCACAGCGATTCAGAAATGGAAACATGGAGAGCTCCTGCTCTGCCACACCACCAGTACTGCAAGTTCAGACTGTGATCAAATGCTGCTTCTGGCTCTGGCACTACAACGAAGAAAGCCGCTTAAATCAGAAGAAAACGATGGCCCTGCTCCCAGCCCTGAGTTCTTGCACAACGCTGAACTTTCATTTCATTTCAGCGTACTTCAGACTGGTTTAGACAGGAAGGCTCCCTTTGCCCATCCCTCTGTGCATCAAAGCACAGCTTCTCTGTATACGTACGTATGTGGATTCACATGCTCACTGTTGATTATATAGAGATATACAATGAGCTTTCAGATACCAAAAAAAACCCCACTATTACATAAACAACTTCTATTTCTGCACAAAATCTTGTCTGGTTTTATACTGTACTTCTGCAGCAAGAAGTGGCAGTTACATATTTGCTGATAGAAATTATTTTAGGACTGCTAAAATACAGCAGTATGCAAAAATACCTGTTTTAACAGTATAGTTTCACAATTCCCTTATGTAATTGATATTTTAGTTACCACATTACGCAACTCTTCAAAAGATGCACATCAGCCAGTTTTAGCACAGACGTATTTTCTCCTTTCTCTGCATTACAGGAACTTATTGGTACTTTCTTGTCTTCTTATAAAACCCGTTATACAAACGATTTACATTATGCACCTGCTCTAAAGCAGACAGTCATCTTTTAATTCCACGCTCGCTTGTTGTAGATCATGTCCTCATTCTGATTTGTATGAAAGCTGAATTACAGCACGGCACTGACAAACTCTCAGGATAGTTTAAAGAGAGAAAGACAACTCAAATATTACGTGAGCAAACTAAGGAGCTGTCAGCTTAATTGAAAATCTGAAAAAACAACTTACCGCTGAAGTGAAGCTGTGAACAAGTGCAAAGAGAATGAATGATGTTGATGACAAGACCATGAGTGGAAGCTCTGAGAGAAAGCGGGCCTGTGGCCACCAACAAAGTAACTACGTGAAAGAGGTAGGGGAGATGTGCTGCCACATCCAGGGAGTTGTTGAAGGAGAGCATCAGCATGTAGCGCGCTAGAATAGCGATGTCGTCCCACATCAGGTGCTGCTCTAGCGTCGGAGTTGGAGACAGACAAGTCTTGTCAATGATTTTACACATCCTTCCAATCACCTGAAAAGGCAGTAACCATTTTTTTTTTTTATTTTTACCTCAAAGAGCACAGCTTAAAATTCCAGTAAAAAACATCACAGTTTAACACTGGAACTACTCTATCGGCTGGAAGTTATTTTATCATGGTTTTTGCATCACCGCCTGCACTGAGTTATCAGAAAGCATCTCAGTGTCACGTTATTATAGAAGCTGAAATTATTAGATAAAGGGAAATTACGGCAAAGAAGGAACTCACTTTGCTTGAAACCAGTTTGACATTTCCAGAAGCAAGTGCTACAGCCGTGTCTGCCATAACCTCAGCTTTTATGGACCCTAAGCCTCCTGTGGCACTAGTTTTGATGAAACTGTCCAGCACTACATCAAGGAGATCTGTTATCTGTTAGAGAAAGAAAAAAAAAAAAAAAAAAAAGTGCTTCAGAACTATGGAGAACCTGTATTTAGTTTGCATTATTTTAACTCTATTTTCCATACTGAAGCATAACTATTCGTAAAATGCTGACCCTAATAAGAAGGCACAGAATTCAAGCAGTTTAGAACTCTATAATCTGCTTACAAACAAAATGCAGTAAAGTATGCAGAATTTGTACCTGTCCAAGACTTCCCCATATCTTAGCTTGGATGGAAGGATACATCTGTTTTTCATTTATTGTCATCGTTATAAGCTTATCAAGAATAGCAGTGACTCGCTGGCGCTTAGCATCGTCATTGTGTTTGCAGAATCGGACCAGGTTGGACAGCCAGGGAGTCATATACTCCAGACAAAGATGTTTCAGTTCAATACCTGCAATAAAAATTCGCCTTGTAACACAGAAGCAGCACTCCTCTCTATTCATAAGCAAATATTTATTTGTGGGCAGTTTCCCTTTCAGTTTTATTGTCTAAAATAATTACTATCAGAGCTGAGCAAATAACACTGGGCAAACAGACAAGCTGTGGTTATTTTAATATCTTATTAAGAGCTGTGACATAAAGATGTGTACGTTCAGCATTAGGCAGAACTACTTAAGACAGATTCTTTGCAATCTCGAGAACGCATTCTAGACAGCTTCCAGCTGTGGAGTCAGAGCTGGTTTATGTCTGGAAAAAAAAGGATGACAAAAGTAGCGCAACAGAACCAGATTTACAACCGAGAGATACAGCCAATCTGAAAAGATTAATTCTGATATGACTGAAGAACCCTGTAACTCTTCTGTCTATGTGTATTCTGGAGTTCAAACCTTCACTATCATGGACCTCAAATTTTGATTTTTTTTTTTTTTTTCTGTGATATTCTCTACTTCTGGTGAATTAATAACAGCCCAGCAGAGATGTACTCAACAGTGATGTGAAACAAGTAATTTGTACTGTGAGCTCTCTGAATGAACTTAGTCCTCTAGACAAATGAGACGTCAAGTAAAATTTGGTTTAATATTAATTTCAAAGTTTAAAAGGCCGTTGCCTTTTTTTTTTTGGTAACATTTATTTCGTGAGAAAGGAAAGAGCACATTCAAATGTGAAATGTAATGGTTTTGCTCCAACAGATGCCACGCCAGTCTGTGAGACTGCCTGGCTTCAGAGCATTACACAACTTGATTATTAAGAAACAGAGATAAAAGGATAATCTTGAAAACAGCTAAAGCAGCTTTGAGCAGCATCTGCACTTTAAACATGGTGACTCAGTAACATGAGGAAGTTAATTGGCTAAGCTAGGCAGCTGCCAACCTAAATCCTTTCACATTCAGGGTTAGCATTGAGGAATACTGGTGTTACTTACTAGATTTGCTAAATCCAGAAATACACTCTTCCAAGAACTCTAAGGTAAGGTGTGGTTCATTAGCTGCAAGAGTCTTACTAATAGATACAATAAATAGCGTGTTGTTGGCAGGAATACACAGACCTGAAGTTTCCAGTAACTGGCCCTCAATCTTTAAATTAAAGGTACAGGTTAAGGCACATAGGAGATTATAGGCAGCAGACCTGTAACAAAGCAAGCAACGTGACTTGTAACAGTTTTCGTGTACATTTGAAAACAGATGTATTACACCAATTACACCAAAGGCATGGCCGTAGCAGCACTGACACGTTAAAAATCACATCAACACTGCCATGCACGAGATTACGTTTAGTTCCTGAACTTTCTCCCCACACCAGTTAAGAGTCAGAGGCAACGTTTGTCTTGAAGAAATGAAAGAAATTAGTCTTTTGCATGTTTTGAACACTTCCTGATGAGGTTTAAGAGTATGTTTGAAGGACTTTGTACTGGACTTCTCAGAAGAGCTTTCGGTGCCAGGAAATGCTAAATATTTCCAGGTGCACCCGAGCTGCTGGGAGAGCAACTGCCCAGGGGGCCGGCCCCAGCCTGAGCCAGCCCCCAGGGTCCAAGAGCCTGCTCTAACCTGTACAGCTCCCGTGGTATCGAACGAGGAGTTCAACACCATGAAAATCAAACGTACCCAAGAAACATATTGCAAAGCGGAAGTATTTCTCCTTATAAAGAGAAATCAACCTTCCTACACGCCTTACTCTGACAATACGTATGCCTGTCTCCACCTGTAGAGAACCCAATCTTCCTTTACATTAAAAAGGACATTTTGTGAGGGGAAAAAAAAAATAAATTCTTCAAGAGAGATTTGCTACCGCTAAGGAAACCTTGACAAGAATTGACATTTTCGACCCAAGCTGGTATGAATTTAAGAGATCTGTACCGCAAACTGGGGTCCGAGCTGCCCAGGTTGAGCAGCGCTATGTTCAGTAGTGTTCCCGGGACATCCTTAGGACGGATTTTAGTATGCTGCGGGATGGAGTCTGGTTGCGACAGCTCCCACCGCGTCCGTATGTGAATGATGGACCTCACGATGGCTTCGCACTCCTGGTGCATGAAGGTGAGCGGCGTGCCTTGGTTGGCAATGGTTAAGGTAAACTGGTTCTCGTCAACAAGACAGATTTCCTCAATTTCCGAGGCGTAGTATATATCATTCAAAAACACTGTTTGCCCCAAGACTCTGGTTCGTTCTGCTGACGTCACCTGCACAGCTGTCGACCCAACCTTAGCAAGAGAACAGAAAAATGGTTCAGCACCTATCGTTAACAAAATGAAGAGAGAGGAAAGTCTGACATTTCTAATGTTATAAATGTATGGAATTTTGTCTTCCTAAAGACAAACAACCGCTTCCTAAAGAAGCACGCTAAGAGGTTGTGATTTCTCCTCAAGACAGGAGAGAATTAAGAGACAGTAAAATCATATGCAAATCCTTATTAAAAAGAAAAACAATTCACGAGGACCAGCATTACAAGGACTTACTTTAATAGAAACTTTGGTGTCTTTATGAGCCAGTTTGAGAGCATTGTGAAACACTTTCAAGTCCTCCTCCAAAGCCAAGGTAGCTGCCGGGAGTTTCTGCTGGTCGTGTTCGATGTGCTCTGCCAGTTTCCCTGGAGAGTCTATGAAAATAAGCCTTTTGCTTCCCTTCAAACCTGTCAAGAGCCTTTCATGGTATTTGGTGTATTCTCTGACCCAAGAGTTACAGTTATAAATAAAAACTGCTGAGACGTTTTCATAAGCAAAGCCTGGAAAAACTACAAACCATTTAGAAAGAAAGTCTGTTTTAAAGCGATTACTGGGGCCAGCGTGTGTGAGGTCCACTACAATTTCATATGGCTTTGCATAGTATGGCTTCAGAGTGAGCAGCACGTGGTATATCAATAAATCCCCGTTGATCTGACCAGTCTTGAATCTGTAAGAAAACAAGACAGACACGGTAGGTTGGTGGTTTAGATCCACATCACAAGCATCCGAGTGCTGTATCACACGTAACACTACTCCGCTAAACCAGGCTGATCCTTCACGCGCTTCTAAAATACCAGTGATCCAAAGAAATGAGCTGGACTGGCAGCTACAGCCTAAAGGCATCTGTCACTATTCTGTCACGGCTCACACTCCAGCCAAGTGTAGTGCCCAGTATGATCAAGCTTGACTTGGGATTTAACTTCATTGTGAACCAACCACAGCCGAGCAGCTGACAGACAGACAGACAGACAGACAGGAGTTTTATTCAGCTAAAAGGTAAAATAAAATCCCCGCTGGAGTGCAAAGGTGCATCGCCAACTGGATCAAAACTGGGTTACGTGAAAAGAGCTCAGAGGCTCTTTAAAAATAAAAGTGTAAGTCCCTCAAACTAACTTTTTAACCTCCTCAGAGATTCAGATTGTTTTTATACGCAGAAAAAATATATCGATTACACAAGTCTTAATTAAGACTAATTAAGCATCCACAAACCACCTGTGTCAAAGGATCTCAGACTTATTTCATCTGATTTCTACTGCAGCATAGTCTGATGTTCAGTGGCATGTTTCTAAGAGTGGTCTGTCCTCTGAGCAGTACGGAGGATTTGTCTGCAAAGTAACTCTTTCCAGAGAGATGTTCAAATAATATATAAATATTATGAACTCTCTGCTCTCGTTGAGCAGTTCTCTGAATTCTGCGAGTCAGGACAGTGATCTCCCTAAGCCAAGTCTCCAGAGTTCGCACAGCGGACAAAATTCTTCTAGGAAAAATTAAAAATCAAACTCAACAGTAGCTCGTGAACCTCTACGGTACTTTTAAACACCTATCACTGTTGCAAGCAGCATGAACTGTTTCAAGGCAAACCAAGGGGCTACAGAAACAACTAATAAATACCGTGAGCACGCGCGTAGTTCTGAGTGTGCTGGGACAGGGCTCTGGATAACTCTGAGGTAAGCACCTGAGCACAGGGCAACGGAGGAGATACATTTCGTGAAGGTAGGACACTTGTAGGCCAAAGATAATTCTTTTCTTTTCTCTTTTTTCTTTTTTCCCTCCTGTGTTACTTCCTGTTCCGAGAGCTAATTTGGGCAAGTTGGTGTTTTTCCCCCTCTAACGTGTCATGGTATAGTTGTTACAGAAAGGAAGTGTGTCATCTCTGTGGTTTTAGTTCTTCACTTAGAGTCAACGACATATAATTTCAGTTACAGATTTGCTTAAAAAATAGCAGCACTGTCTGAATCTACTCGCTTTACATCAGTGGTCGTTTGCATCCTAAGAGCAAATACACGCACAAAGAAATTTTATTGTTAAAGGACTTCAGCCTGCAAGACCAGTTTTCTTTTGACTGCATCTTGGCAAGGTAAGTACACATTTCCCTTCTCCTACTTTAAGTTCCGCATCAAAGTTTCTTGGATTTTGTAGGAAATGATATGCAAAGGTATTTTTAAAGAAGTTCAGGTATCTCAAAACTAGTAACAGTCTGTACAAATATTATCTCCAACTGAATTAAGGAAGCTGATTGATATAACTGTACTTTAGCAGTGTTAAAGGTTATTCACAGCCGGACTGCAAAGAATTACCAATGACAGCCACTACTTAGCTCTGTTGTTGCTCTGTACTGCAGAGCTTACTGAGCACTGATGAAGACCCTATCGATACCTAGGCACAAAGGGTTGAACTGAACTGGAAAGAGATCTCTTTAAGATCAGTTCCTCTACACTCATGATTTTAAGCGAAGCCCTTAACAACATCAGTTTGTTCTTAAGAAAAGCACATCTGTTCTAGAACACTACAGTCAACACTGGGCTTATTGTACGCTTGGAGGGAGCAGGCAGAAAGAGCTGCAACTCTCGGGCAGCAACATTCCAGGCTGGAGTGTATCTGCACCGGCAGACACAGCTCCGCTCTGCACATCAGGCAGAAACTTCATCTGAAATGTTGGTTTGTTTCCAAAACTAAGGCTTTGCTGGTTTTGCTTTTTTCCCTTTTGAAAGCATGCTCCAAGGCAGCCTGCAGGCAACCCTCACCATAGAAAGATGAAAACCCTTCCTGCGCCGCAGGTGATTACTAAAGTGGTTTTAGTTCAAACTTAACCTTAAGGATTCACCTCAGAACAAAGTCTAAATTTATGTTGCGGGTGAACTGTGATGTAAAAGATAAATCCACCTTCTGCTCCTCTGAAGGAGAGACACCCATGGCTCGTTCCCTGGTTGCGTACCAGGCACATCACTTCTCTCCTTTCCCTGGAGGACTCCAGTAATTTGATTTTTGCCATTCGGATTTTGCAAGATAGGCAAGTTCACCCCTCTGACTTTTGAGAGTGAACACCTAAGTTCTTTGGTCACCATGCTACCTTCTGACTCTGCGAAGAGTAAACGCTGCCAGGAATAGTTCAGACTACCTAATCCTACAAACATACAGATATGTTTTGTTACCTTTAAAGAAAAGTTTCAAGAATAAATGTACTTAATAAAAATAGCACTGTCACTTTGGTCACTCTGTAGTATTTCTATTTGAACCAAAAGTAGCTTGCAATGTTCAAAGGAAACATCTGTTCATAGGGACAGGTGAGAGGGTGACACTGGGTGGGATGAGCCTGAAAGTCTGAACGTGTCTGACGTGTGCAGACTGGACAAAGCACCGACTCGTCACTATTATTTTGACGTCATCGTCGTCTTATCAGACTGACCTAAAGATCAGCTTTCTGCCCTCCAGATAAATTCAACAGGTACAATTTTGAACGCTACACAAATGTGAAACAGAACATAATTGTGCAAATTATATTACCATTAGTATCTCAGGGATCTTAAAGAAAACATCATCGTCTGTAGCAGGTTTGTGAGAAAAATCTGAGAAGTACATCTGCGATCAACAGCCTCTTGCACAATGAAGTGGAAAAATTAGAGAACAAAGATTTTCGTAGGCATTTAGGAAACACTCCAGACAGCTGTGCTAAGAAATATAAGCAGTTAAAATAAGTTACTGCCATCACTTACAGAAACACTTGAGATTAAGGTTTTTCACCTGCCCCTCTTTACAAGCGTGGTCACATTTCCCCCATTCGGGGCACACGGGAAAGTCAGAAGCAGTGATCTGTAAACTTTACATGGGTCTCTCCGTTCACATGTAAAAAGCAGAAGTGATGAACTTAGAGTTGTAATATGGCCAGCTTTGAAGAGGAGGAACTACCACAGTCTGCCTCTACAGCACGGAGTAGCTGGTAGGAAACACTTTCCTTTCTCTCTTTGCTCCATGTTCTTTTTTTTTCATCTTCATGTATTTTCTATAAACCTCAAACTGTCGGGAATTTGAAAGAACTTATTCTTTCAGCGTAAAGTACCTGAACTCCTCCTCCTCCATCCAATAAAAGGAGGTCAAGTTACTTTTATTTTTTCCTCAGCAAAAAAAAGCTGCTGCCTACTATTCCCTGAGAAGTCCAGTTCAAACCTCAAAGTACGCGCATTTGCTAAACTAACACCATCATTTGTATTTTCACAGGTGACTAAATAAGAAGATGAAGACAAAGAGACATAGTAAATCACACTTCGCCTTCCCTGCCGTGATAATCCTTTCTGTGTGTCTGCGAACAAGCGCAAACCATACCGATTATCCCAGGGTTACAAATGAAACCTGGAATCCTATCAGATGGAACGTAAGCGAAAGCCAGACCATAACAGAAGCCAATACAAATTCTCCTCTGAGCATGGATTTCAGCAGCAAAGCAACTGCTTCTGAAATGCAGACAAGTATCCTGCAATCCTTATCTTCCACCATGGCCCAAAATTCAACCACCTCCCCAGCCCGAGGCGGTGTTCCTGTCACTGGAGGACCCAGGACTACCAGCAAACCCAAGAGTACGATGACGAAAGAAATGTGTGAAGACAATAAATCTCTCATACTGATTTGCTTCATTATCATAGCAGTACTTGTGCTTATCTGCACCTTCTTATTTCTGTCAACAGTCGTAATAGCAAACAAAATGTCCTATCTCAAAAAAACTCAGCAAGGAAAACGTAGGCCCAGGAGCAATGGAGATATCCTGGCGACTAACAGCTTATGGCCAACGGCAGCAGGAACGTGGCAGAGGATGCCTAAGGAGACACCTGGAACCGAGCTGATAATGCAAGACTTAATATCAGGGAGAGATGCTGCGCTCCAAAGGAAAACCGACGACGAAACTACCGAGAGACTCACTAAAGAAACAGATAACAAACAGGAAGACAAAGAACCAAAGTCACACAAACCCATTTTAACCAATTTTGTAGTTGAAATTTAATTTGTACTCAGGTAAAAATTCAACTTTTGCCTTTTATATGTCATTAATATAAGGCAAAAACTTAGCTTGCAAGTAACAACATGAAATTGAACACAGGAAAGCTAAATTCATATCCCAGGGCTTTTCCTTTCATGATAGTGTGAATGCTCTAGCAACCTGCAGATCTGGAAGGGTGTAAGATTGTGTAAAATAGCTTCCTTTAAATAGCGTCGAGACTGGTTTTACTCCTTTGCCCAGAAATCGCGGTGAGGAGAGCCGAACGAGATATAACAAAGGGACAGAAGTCTCCCCATTCTCAAAGAGCATTATGGAAATTAAATAACTGTTAGTCTAATAAATATACCATAAGGTGCTACACAGGTATAACCAGGTTGGTTTTCTAAGAGAACAACGATTCGCTCACAACGCTGATGCAATTACTGAATCTGGAACTAGTCCCTCTCAAAGTGCCCTTTCAGATTATTCCATCAAGAACTTCCTAAACCAGCTCAATTGCTTCTGAACCCGATTGAGATGTGAATCGTATTTATTGTGCTTCGACTTTGTGTATGAATATGTGAAGTCTGTATTCTAGCTTAGAATATGAGAACTGTTTCGATTTATCTCCAATAAACTAGCAACATTGGTTTTTATAGAACATGCCTTACACGATACTAGTTCTCCAAGTCAATATATTACAAAAATACCACACAAGGCATTTTGGAGTATCATATTCCTGTAACATTTGCTGAAGGTCAGTAAAGGCTTTCTCTGATGACTAGCTGTGATTTCCTGCATCGGGGAAACACGATGAAAAAACTTTGTCCCATTACAACCAATGAGAACACGCCAAAACCTTCCCTGAAACCATCACAACCTTCCCTGAAACCATCACAACCTTCCCTGAAACCATCACAGCTTTTAGTTTCTGTATTGTCAGAGAGACCTGACTTCCCGCATTTCTGGGAAGATGTGCGTGTCTGGTCTCACTACTGCAGAGCTTTGTTATTTTAAGGAAACACGAGCAGCCTTTCCCAGGCTGCCTCTCGGGATCAAGAGGATCTGTTGCAGCAGGTTACAGGTGCTAAAACTGCTCAAACATCCTGTGCATCTGTAATAAACAGTTTTGACAAAGAGATGGTTGTATGAGTTTGGGAGAATCAGGCCACAAGACTGAATCCCCAGTCCATCTTCCGTTACATCATCCATCAACTTCGCTGAAAGGGCGAGGGAAGAAGCAAGAGAGAAGCAAGAGGCAGCTTCACGGAAGCCAAGTGAGTGCAAGATCAAAAAAAAAAAAAGTAATAATAAAAAAAAGCAACTGTCCCTGTCAAAGATGGTTTGTGTTATAGTAAGGAAGATAAAGTTGTCGTTAAGAGCATGGTCAGACCTTAGAGCTCAACGGGCACAGGGGCAACACAACACTCAAGCAGAGGAAGAGGACAGGGCACTATGTCAGGCATTTGTAGAACATGAAGAGAAAGGCCAGGTGAAGAACAAGGGCAAACTGTGACAGATCAGTGATGACAACCTAGTACTCAGAAGAGAGGAACTGAGAGCATCTCTCACGGGCGACAGAACGAGAGCCAGCAGGCAGGGCTGGGGGATGCTGCATTGCAGTTACCTTCTCCTCCCCCAAAAGACCAGGAGCACGGGAGGCAACAGCAAAGGCTGTACACTAACTAAAAAAAAAAAAAAGGGATCTGAGACAGCAATCAGGAGAACCTAACCCGATATAAAACTGGTCACAGCTAGGAAGGCAACAGAACTAACCCAGAATGAATCTGTAAGAGCCAGTCTGCACACAGGAACACAGCAAGCTGTCAGTAGGCAGCAGATTAAAGGGATAAGCAGTGTCAGGAAAAGAGCAGGCAAAAAAAGGAAAGAATCACAGACCCACCAGAGAGAGGAAGGAAGGAAGGAAAAATGGGAAGGAGAAAGAACTGTCAGTGAAGGGGGAACTGTAGCAAAACACAGGTGGAGACTGAGGGCTGAAGAGACTGGGGATGAAATGAAGGAACTGGACAAGAAAGTGTGAGTTATGAGCATGGGATCAGGATCTGTGTTTGCTGCGGAGGAGGAGGGAGAGTCTGAAAAAGAGAACTCGTGCAGTCAGAAGAGAGGCACGACAGGAAAGGTGGGAGGAGATGAGGCTGCAGGAGGATCTGGAGGTAGCTACTTGGCACTAGCAGAACACAGTTGCAAAATGCCACGAGGACATATTTGTGCAGGTTGCTTTCTGCCAGGCAGCCTTTCTAGGCAAAAATGCTCAAGAAGACAAAAGAAAGTAGTCTGGGTTACACTGAATGGAATGGACACAGAGAGTGGGAAGAGAGCTGCTCAGGGAGCACAGCCCTCCATTAATGAGGGCACCAGGTACCAAAGTTGTCTAGACAGAAAAATAACATGGAGAGCAGGGGGCAGAAGGTTGGCATCTGTAGCTGTGTGCCTTCTAATGCAGCTACCCAAATGAAGACGGGCGAGCAAGGCAGCATCCTGCCATCAGATAGCTTTCGATGACTCACTGTAATGAGCCCAAGGCTGCTTTTCCACTAATAACAATGACAGCTCACCAAACCCACCACGGAAATTAAATCAGTAAGATTCAAATCCAATCCAAACTTGCGTCTTTTTTGACTCACCCAGAAGTAACTATTCTCGACAAAGGCAGGCCAGCCAGTATTTAGGAATTCCTATAGAATAGCCACCCGATTTATAAAAACAACAGAGCTGAAAAGTTTGCTCGTGCAGCATGCAAACGGAGACACAGCTCTTGGTAATCTCCCCGTTCTTGACACTTCCTGCAGCAAGTGTTGGCAAACTTCCTCTTTAGCTGCCGAAACCTACTACAAGATGAAACGAGCCATTTTAGGCTGCTTGACTTTCAGCACACGCTCTGTCCTCCTAAGGCTTCAAACAAAAAAGACGATGCTTGCTGGATAGAAGGTAAACGCGCAGGTAAGAATCAGCTTCAAGAGGGAAAGGCTTAATACTTGTATTATTTGGGTTGAAAAGGAAGTGCACTGTGTAGAGCCCTGTGTATGTCTGGACTTTGGGTGTGTTCAAAGCTCTTGCTGAATGTCTGTATCTTAAAAAGCATTAGGGTTTCAAACACACGTTGTTGGATGTTGTTCCTATGAACTACCAGGAACTCTACATCTGAGTATTTGACTGTATTTTATTCTGCTCCCCTCTTTTAAAAAACAGAATTGAATCGTTTTTACCTGTTACAAACCTCATAGCATTTAGATCAGAATCTTCTCAAGAAGCATTAATTTACTACTCTTAGGTGTTTACACTGCTGCATCTGAAATTTAATTCTGCCTATTTGTTAAGCCACAAAGACCTCTGCATATTCATTTCTCAGAAACAGCTTCACGTGACTAGCATTAGAGTAACTAACAAATTAGCTCCAATTGCCTGAAAGCAGCTTCAGACAGAAGCGCGCTGTGTAGCGGGCGTATTTCAGCTGGAGACACTCAGAGACCTGAGCTCAAAACAGCACAGGGTTGTAACCCTGCACTGTAACCCATTCCACGCCGACAACCGAGCATCGACATCTTCTCCTCCGTTACAAAAAGCATTCCACATGCAGGAATTTATTTAGAAAACCAGTTTGACAGCCGAATGCTGTTCCACCATAGCACTAGTATCTGGAAAGTTTTTAAGACTTACTACACTTACCCTTAAGGGCTGAAGAGAGGCAGTAACAGGAAATAAAAGTTTGAGAGCACTGTAAAGAGCGTTTTACTTCGGTCTCAGCTTATATCCATCAAACCAAGACAACTTTCTCTACTCAGGAGAATCCTGCTTGCCAATACTGCTGCCAGGTTTCCTGGTTTGTTCCAGGCCCACAGCCATTTAGATCAATTATTCTGAAACACTGTTAGGACTTCTCTGCTGATGCCTTTTTCTAGTAAGGTGAAAACCAGTAATAATAATCAAGAATTTACTAAGTGACTCAAAAAAGTCACTTAGAATGATCAATACCGGTGAAAATCTGCTTGTTGTTTGTAAAGTCGGTGACAAGCCTGCTGACTGTGCAAATGAGAACTGGCATAAGAGTTCAAACAGTAGGTCTCATATTATTTTCACTGCGATAGTGCTAACACTGTCTGATGCCAGTAAAGCCTAACCACACAACTAACGCCGTCTTTCCACTTCGTATGTTCTATTTCATTCCAGCTATAGGGGAGGACAATTTAAAGAGGCTGCAGGAAAATGGCCAGCAGCCAAGTAATACTGGTTCTCTTCTACGGAGAAATCTGGAAATCACTTTCCACAGCAATACCTCAAAATGTTTCGATGAATGAAAGAAGTGCATACACCAGCATCAGGAGTCCAACAGAAGAGAAAGCTCCTCGATACCGACTGCAAGCAACTGGGCCCAGTTCACACAAATCCAGAGGCGCTCTGGCTGTTACGACACCAGCCCAGCTCCCCCGAGCAGACGCAGAAGCCAGCGATGGAAGCTGGATAGCGGCACTGATAATTGGCATCATTCTGGTTAGTATGATAATGGCAATTATCATAATTCTTCTGTGGAAATGCTGCAAGAGGCCAGTTCTAGTTGATTCAAATTGGGCAGGTCGTTCTCCGTTTGCAGACGGAGACACACCAGATGTCTTTATGGACTCCGACCAGGCTACCAAACGTTCATCAGTTTTATTTATGTTGCCTTGGAAATTGAAACCAGACACAATCGTGCAGCACAATCCCACTGCATCAGAAGAGCCACTCCACTGCACTAGCGGTAAAGAAACCAGCCCATCGCCTCCAGCAGCTGAAGGCTGCTCTGCAGCCCGTATCTCGGGGTCCGACGCTGATACATCTCCAGCTCCCACCTCAGCAGCAGCAAACTCTGCACACAACTCCTGTCCTCACTCGGCCACTTCCCCTGAATCCCTGGATCTGCCACCTCCACCTGACTGGCTCAGGGAACCAAGTGAGGATCACAGTTCAGATCCCAGCAAGTACCAGGAATTTCACTCGGAACCAGAGGAACAACTGCACCCACCCCCGGAGTTACTTACTCAAGAGATTCATGAACCACTGCCCCAGCTGCCCCAGCCCTCACACCCTCTGTAGGCTGCCAGCACACTTCACATTTTTCTTAAATGAAGTATTCCTCAAACCACAGATAAAAGGAGAAGTTGATGCAGGCAGGAACAGCGAGACCACAGCGTGGGCATTTCCCCAGTGCTTCTTAACTTCAGCTTTCACAAAAGGGAACAACCTGCTTCTGCCTGAAGCAAATCATTTCGAAATACAATACAGATGGTGCCCACCAGTTTTCTGCAACTAGTGATTCCAGCTTTTGGGGACTGCAGAAAACATCGAGAGCATGCATACCCTTGTGTGCCAGGATATACCTGTATGTAACACAGACATGGGGCTTTAGAGGTTCTCAGGGCTTCTAGAAATTGTTTGTTGTACCAGACTGGGTAAGCGGATGCAATGAATTCAAGTTAATTTTAATAAAGCTTTCTAATTCAAAGATGGTTGGGTCACTTAAAGCACAACTGAGTATCTGCTCCGATACAAAGCTCTGAATTCTAAACAAACTCTAAACGCCTCGACACACAAACACCGTCGCTCATACAAAGGCTCATTTTCTGTGTTGGATGGGCTAACGACGTGGAAGCGACGGTATCTGAACAGGTAGCTCCCAACAGCCATCAGCAGTTCCTTACTCATGGCAACGAGATTCCCTTTAGGATCAAATACTGCCAAAAAGTTTACTGACGCAAACCCTCCAGTTGCATCACGCTGCTGTTCGGTACAGCAGAGTTAGCTGTGTGCATTCACTGGTTTCTCCCTCTGAAGCAGTATTTTCAGAATACACCCAGCAGTATTAATGTAAACTTCAAAAATGCATGTAATATTGCGGGGATGCCAGATTCCTTTTAACTCGAGGTGTCCAAGTTTGACACGTTCCTGTCTGGGCCCCGAGCGCCAGGGAACCTCACCGTCCTCTCTAAACCCAGGCACTTTGGTAAGCTAACATTTTAGCGGGAAGTAGGAGGGTGGTCTCAGAGGCAAATGAATTATTGTAATTTTTTTTAAACCAGTACTGAACCAGTTTAGATTCTCAGGAAGCAGCTCGAGCGGCTGAAGCCAGCTTTCCATAACACCTCTGCAAAGTGGCAAAGACTTGGAAGATTTGAATTTGCTTGGGGAGGGAATATTTGTGGATGTTGCAGAGAGCACGTATTGGAACAATGAACTTCAAAATCTTAAAATTACCACTAAAAATTCCAGTCATAAATTAGAAAAGTGCAATTCCAGGCTGCTGTGCATATAATGGACACAGGAAAAGATATTCACAAATTCTTCTTGCTGTTTACATAAGCTGTATGATTGTGTTTGCCTAAAGAAAAGCATTCCAATTATGCCAAGGTTCTTTTTTTGAGGCTTGTTGCATGCATTACACTGTGCTAAAATTAACAGCATTATAACCTATATCTACTCTTACCACATTGTTTGGGGAAACTCAGGTATTTCCCGTAGAAATCCGTCAAATGCTACAGGCTGAGCTATCTTACACCTGACAATACAGTGACAGCCTGATCTGAGGAGTAGGAAACGGATCATTTTAGGATTCTGAAAAGATAGCCTGGCAGTGTAGCTTAAAAAAAGAGCTTAAGATAGAAAGCCTAAATTAACATTAACCATTTTTAGAGGAGGAGAGGTTAATCGAAGGTGAAAAGGAACACAAACTTAACATGACTTTTGAAATAGGAGCATTTCAGTGGAATCACAGCTGAAGCTAAAGCAGCCTACAGCAATTTCAGCCGGTGCTGTTTACGTCGGCAATCTTACATGTTATGAGGCATTAACTGAGCAGAAAACACAGCTATGGGGAAGTTAACTGACACAAATTATAAACCCCAACTATTTTGTTGAATACGATCGCTTTGCAAAAAAAATTGAGTCAGCACCAGCGACAGCTCTGCAGTCCTCCAATGTAGAGCAGATCAGGTGGTTGCAGAGCCCCAGCTCGCAGCAATACGATGCAGCTGAAGAGCAAGCACAGTCCACAGACAGCAACTGGAGCTACTCTCTAGAACAAGGCGACCTCTAAGCTTTAATCTTTCAGAGAAATGATGTGCTGATATTGCAGAAGAGCTTACGGTAAGTTTGTGGGTTTTGTTTTTAATCATAAAGACCTACTACAAAATCAGAGACAGAAATAAGAACAAAATTTATTAGTTGATGACAGATGCTTGCACCAGAAATTTGCTGCAGTGTCAGAGATTTCTTACTAATATTAATTCAGCTTTCGAACGTGTGCTACCGGCTTTGAGAATGTAATTAACACTATAATAAGGAAAAATCATAACGTGCATGTTAGCATGAGGATGGAATTTGGGTCTGAAACTGAATTCCTAACAGTTTAAGATGGATTTTAACCACTTCTACTTAAGCAAATAGCATGCATGTATGGGGGGACTGCTACATTACTGCAGAGATTTGTAAAGCAGATCCAGTTGACAGCCATTTTTTTTATCCTGTATAAAAGAACACATTATTCCAAACATAATATAGGCTTGGAATCACTAAAAACAAGAAGCAGACATTGTATAACATTTGGAAGAGACTTGCATTTTCGGAAGAAAGCCCTCATTTGAAATTGAGGGGGAAAGGGAGATGAAAAAACAAGTCTCATTCTGCCAGACAACATGACAGTCTATGAAGGGATGCTTTGTAAAGTCTCTATTGAACAATTCTAAAAAGGACCGTGCCACAAAGGGCTTTATTGATATTTTTTTACTTAATTTCTCCTGCAAGTGGTCATTGCAAAGACAACCCTTATAAAGAGATAAAATATATTACAGGGATTTAAAGGGTGTCATTTTGGTGTATTTATTTTCAGGCAACAATGGAATACCAGATATTGAACACATCTACCTGTCTACTGGTCCTTCTGTTTTTCATACCCATTGTTTTGGGTATCTGTCCTTCTAACTGTACATGCTCAGGAAATGACAGGAATGTGGACTGTTCAGGCAGAAACTTCACTGTACTGCCACATGGACTTCAAGACAACATTACATATTTAAATCTGTCCTTTAACCAGTTTGTAGATCTCGATCATCAGCTAACGAGATTCACCAATCTGAGGACCCTTGATATTTCAAATAATTGGCTCAAGAACATTCCTGCTCATCTGCCCAAGTCCTTATGGGAATTATATGCCATAAACAACAACATTAAAGTTCTTCAGAAACTCGATACAGCTTACCAGTGGAATCTCAGAGTGCTCGATGTTTCCAGGAATATGGTGGAGAGAGCCGTTCTGATCAACAACACCCTGAGCAGTCTCAAGTTCCTCAACCTCAGCAGCAACAAACTTTGGACAGTTCCAACCAATATGCCCTACAACATAGAGACGGTGGATCTATCCAATAACTTCTTGTCCCAGATACTTCCAGGAACACTGGTGAGACTACAGCACCTTACAAGCCTCTACCTGCACAACAACAAGTTCACGTACATTCCCGACAAAGCTTTTGACCAGCTCTTTCAGCTGCAACTAGTAACGCTATATAACAACCCATGGTCCTGCAGCGATGAAGAAAATATCCCTTATTTGCTGAAATGGGTGCAGGGAACAGCTGCCAGTGTTGTAGGGGCTCCCTGTGCTGACCAGTCTGCGCTCTGGATGGGTGCCACACCAACGTCAGCCGCTCCCACAGACTCCAGCCTCATGATTAAAGGAATGAAGGCAGCAGACAAAGCTACTTCTCCAGTGGCAGCTGCACCGACCAAAATGACAAACATGCATAAACAGTTTAAAGCTATGGAAGTTACCACCTTGGAGACCTTAAGCCAAACCGTACTGTTTACGAGCACAGACCGACCCCTGCTCCTCTACCCAGAAGATCTGACCTCTAGGAAGGTTGGTTCTCAAGAAGCAGCAGCCACACACACAAGCTACATCAAAGATTCCACCGAGGTGAACTCGAGCCTGACTCGTTCAACAGGATCATCCACGACTCCGATGACTTTAAGTATCACCAGCGGAATGCCAACAAACTACTCCAAAATGCCTCAAAGCACAACTGCTACCTTCAGGAAAGAGGAATCCACTACAAATAGTTTGAATACTCGTGTGCCCTCCAAAGCAAGTATCTGTGAGATATATTTGGTCTATGCTGTAATGCTTAATGCAGTGGCAATGTTCATCGGCTAAGGGCTTGTACCGTGCGATTCGATTCTATTCCTGTGCTACACAGCTGGAGTTAAGACTTCCAGTCAACGAATCAAAATACAAGGAATTCAAAGTTCTGACTCTGATCTAAAGAAAGTAACAGTTCTTCATTAAAGAAGCGCACACTAATGTCTTGATACTAAGCTGCTACTTATTTTAATATGTCTTAATTGAGTAAAACTAACCTATGATTTTGTTTTTAAAAATGTGCTTATTTTGTATTTAAATTTTTAATTTTACTTGCACAGAATAAACCATCAGAATTTTACGTACTGATTTTATGTATGGTTTTGTCATTAAACAACCGGAAAAAAAAAAAACCAAACATCAAAAACAAACCCGAAGGCCTGTATCATATCTGCATTGTCTTGCTTGACTTGCCGGTGAGCAATTCTTGTAATATAGCAGCACAGAGTCTTTGTAAGTTACGACGACATGCAAAAGGAAGGGAAAAATAAAGGAACTAAACCTTGCTGTTTCACTAACCAGAAGCTATTCCTGAGAAAAACCGCTAGCATGTGTATCTATGTTTGCTTCATATGTATTAGGATACTTTAAATACGAAGAACAACAGTTTTGAATTTAGGAATTAAATAGGACAATGCCATGATGCCTACACCCGGGGGCGTGTAAACTGAGAAGGCAACGTGGTCCAACTTCAGCATGGGAAACGTGGCAGGGGCCGAGATCTCTTTTTGCTCTTAGAGACTGCAGGCAAGTTATTTCTCACTCTCCATATTAACCAAAAAAAAAAACAAAAAAAAAAGATGCAAGTAGAGGAAAATGCAAGAAGTTCAATGCCATGGCGCTCTCCGACAACAAGGAGTTACCTACACAAATTAATGACGTAGAAATCCTTACCTTCATTACAAGTGACATCCAAAAATCTGAAACGTTAATATATTGTGCTTAAAGAATATCGCAAATCAGCCAGAATGTATCAAACCACTGCTTTTTGATCAGTAAAAGGAAGTATCAGCCAATTCCTAACACAAGCTGTGCAACAAATCAATTAAGCAGTTAGTTGTCAAGCTGTCACAGAAACAATCCCCGAATCTCACGATTTAAAAAAGTACAGTAACTCAGAGCATGGCATTGAACGTGCCCAAAGCCTTGCTCCATGAGGGCGAGCATGAATGCTGTTCTCCTGGACATCTGCACCATCAGCAAGTAGAAATAGTTGCACGCATGGTTCTGACCGCTCTAGGAAAATAATTTAAATTACGTGGCAAAGGTACCCGATATACTACAGATGAAGTTTTGCAAACAGCATGAAATGAAAACCGAAGAACAAGTTCACTGAAAAAGTATTATTCACTTAATATTACAAATCTTTATACAATGTTTTCCATTCATTTCAGGCCATTTAATTTCCAGTTACTGTAGCATGAAGGTGCTGCAAAACCCAGAAAACCTCACTACGGAGACTGGAGTCCTCTACCTATTTCTCCTAGGTGACAATGAGGGCTGTAGACCATTTACAACCACTGGTACCAGAGAAATCACAACTTTCCAATTGTGAACAGTATTTCTAGAACCAGAAATGTGTTTTAATTTCTAACAGTAAATGTTACACAATGAATTTGTACAGTTATTTCATTGGCATTTAAGTAAAAATAAAGTTATGTTTGTATTGAACTGAGTTAGTGACAGTGCTTCTTTTCATAGTAATACCACTGAATAGGTAACACTTCATTGCACAAACCTGTTTCAAGCAGACGTGTGGCTCAATGTTCATGTCTTATGGGGGAAAACTATGGTTGAATCAAACTGTATTATTTTGATACTGATGTATCCGTGGTATTGTTTAACGAGAAACTGATGAGATACGAGTAACATAAGGTCTACCCTTCCCCTTCCTACCTTTAGAAGGTGCAAACACCTAAGGGATCTCTCTAGCCACTAGAAAAAGGTACCTCCTCCTCCCTCTCAAAAGACTCTCCATGTTTAATAGAACAGAAAACTTAAAAGCCAAAGCCTGGCATTTTGTATACGTTTATGGTAGACAAGAACTAGATACCCGAGTCAAAGTTTAGACAACCTAGACCATCAGCAATAGGTGCACTTCAGTGGCCAGCAAAGTGCCTCATCGTATAAAGCGGGTACCAGCAGTCTGAAAGAGCTGCCCACTTGCCCATTTTCCCCAGGTTAAACAATCCGACGTGAACTGACAAAGTCCCTAACCAGGATCAGTGCTAACAAACACGTCACTGCCTGCTCAACGGACCTGCTAAGGAGTGACTGACGCTAGAACACTATCAACCTACTTACCACGTTCAGAACCAGGCATTTCCCAGCGGTATCTCACTCGAATGGTTTCATCCCACATGGTCTAAAGCACCTTAACTTGCAGGGTAGGACAGAAGTCACAAAGCGAGGTGCTGCGACTAAACTGCCTTGGGCTGAGGAAATCACAGGACGTACTACACGCGTCTTTGCTGAACTACTCAGTACAGGATGTCAAGTTCCACTGCATGCAAAAATCAACTTTAAATGCTCTGAGAATGTTTCGCCCATAATTCAGTATTTTTTAGAGAGTTACTATCCCCTGTTTTCCAGAAGTTGTTCGGGGCACACCGCAAATGCCCATGCTAGATGACTTGCTACCCACACTTCAAAATCCTAAGCATGCTGATAAAAGCCTGGAAGAGGGAATGGGGTTGTGGGGTTTTCCAAATACAAGTACAGGATTGGGAAGTTAGGATATTAAAAAAAACCTGCAGAAGGGTATGAGAGTAAATGGCCCTCAGAAGTTCTAGGGCTGTGCTCTCCCCCCAAACTGTGGCTGCGGTCGGTGCAAGCCAGAGGGCTGCTCAGCCAGACTGCTTTCAATAAAGCAGACTGCAATTTAGGTTTCCTCGTATTTTTCTGGAATACAAATGAGTTGATAAGGAAGCAGCGAGTAGGCAGGCGAGTGTGGGAGTCGGGCACTTGTTGCTTGGCAACAGTGCAGTCAAATTGAAATAAAACTGATGGGCAAGGATGTGAACACGACAGCATCGGGTTGTGTTGTTCTAAACATGCTGGTCATTCACTCCACGGCAGATACAAGATTATCTATTCTCAGAGATATTATTTGCTCCAAAATAACTATTTAGCATTTCAGGACAATACTCGATATACCCGGCGGGTCTGGCACAGCTCAGAAGCAGTATGCTTGCTTTTGAAAGGTTACCATTGCCGTAGGGATAGCTGTGCTCTGAAGCAGTAACTCAGAGGTTTGTATTCCTATTAATTAGTTTGGAATCAGCTTTCAAATGTAATGGCAGTACTTCAGGATCAGGATTTATTGATTTATTGATCATTTTAGTAACAGTGTAGGGATTCAAAACAGAAAAGCACTGGCTTCAGGAGTCAGACGGTTGCCCAGGAAACAAAATGTGAAGAAACATGACAGAAGGAATTAAATTTCACAGCACAAGAAGGATATAAACTGATCCAGATATATCAGTAAAATGACTCAACAATGCCCTAGCAACAAGATCTCAAACTACCAAAAAAACCCCCAACCTCAAACTAAAAAAAAAACCAAAACAACCCAGTGTGCTGCAAGCCCTCAAACATCCTGGCAGCTCCAATCCAAACAGGCTTTCCACATTTCGCACCTTAAAAAAGGCCATCTGGCTGAGAACCCCGGTGACAAACACCCCGAATAAGCAGCGCTTTGCCGCGTGCCTGTTAGCAGAAAAGATGCCAGAGGGGGGTTCCAGAGCAAAGCCCCACCTGCCAGGTTTGAACCAGCCTCGGGAGAAAACCTGAAGAATGACAGAGCTGCTGAAGAGAAAGGAAGCAATAAAAAGGGAGGCAAGGGCAAGCAATACTCCAGCCAGTAGCAAGGTCTATGTCAAACTATAACAATATTTTGATTACGTATCCTGTACCTGGATAAAATGTTCAGAAAGCTGCTCCTTACCACCCCCTTAGGCAACACAGGAACACATCTGACCTGTACCACAGCCACCACGGTTTAGTGGAGATTTTTCACCTTCCGTTGAGGAACTCAGGTTTGTGTTCATTCAAAAGTCCCTGGTTTCTAAAGCTATGTTATTGAAGACAACCTTCCAGACTGTTAACTGCCAGGTAACTCGGTCAATGATTAAAACTGCAGAATTTCTGTAGAGTTCAGTACCACAGAACCAGGGAAATCCTCTCCACTCTTGTAAGGCTCAAGAATAGCACATCTGCAAGAGATCAGAGGCCATTCTGGAGCTCATTTGTATTTACAGTCTCTTTTCACCCCAAAAGCACAATTCACCAGCAGGCAGTTTGCTGCTGAATTCCAAACCCACCAGATGGTTTAGCTGAAAAAAAATAATAATCATAATAATAAAAAAAAGAACTTATAAACAAACAGAAGATGTGCTGAAAATGAAATCAGTTTGCCCATGGAACGTTCACACCTAAAGTCACTCTACATGTCACGAGCTGTTCCTTGTTTTCTGAAAAGCAGCAAGCAGCATTTGATGATAAATATGTAGATACATCTTTCACTAAAAAAAAAAAAAAAAGTTTTGGTTTTGTTTCAACAACCATCACTAACATTCCAAAAAGAAAGTTTCCAGAAGCTATCCCTCTTCTCAACCACTTTGTTGTCAAATGTGAAAGATACACACGATAACCTAATTTGAGTGAATTGCTGTTAGAAACTTTAATAGCCATTTATCCAGCAAAGTGAAGTCCATTTAAGATGTTATCAAGGCCCACTTCAGCTGACACAACAGGCTCAAAGTGACTCAAAGACCCTGGAGAGAGCAGAGCAGTGTGGTACGGCTTCTGAAGGCAGAAAATGAGGACAGAAGATAAGTGGTACCACTCATCTTGTTTTCTTCCACTCCATCCAGTCAAGGGTGTTGAAAATGCAGAAAAGGGGTCAAGCGAAAGGAGGGCACCTTCCCAAGCATAAGGAAGGGAAAGCTAAAGGATGATTTAGGGCAATGTTCTCTCACACAGATGATGCTACTTCAGGGATACAAATCAGTGGGAGAAAGTTCAGACAAATTCTGCTTTCTCACCTCCTTCTACGTAGTGTTATTTAGTATTGCTTTGATTAGCACGAGCTTACAGACACATTCAGTGCTGACCCCACCAAACCACGGGCACCGGACTCTCACTCCTACAAACGTTACCTCCAGACAGTACCAGACATCTACTTTTTGTCTTCCACCTTTGGGCTGCCTCACACGTAAAGTCCTCCCAAGAGCTAGCGGCAAAGCAACAGTTTGAGAACTTTCACAGCAATAAATGTAAGAGAAAGTGAGCTTTTCGTCCCTACACGACCAGCTTGAAAGCAAGTGGCTTATATTGTGTTTTTTAAAGCATGAACAACCCCTTTGGCATGCCTGTACAAAATTCCAGAAGAAGGAAACAGGTTTGAAATTTATTTTACCTTCCACACTGATACTGAACAGAAGTTTTGTTTGTTTGTTGCTCTGAAAAATCAAAAACATAATAAAAGAAACGTGAACAGATATATTCATTTGTTGGATCTCTAATTATACCCTGGCTAGGAAACCATATTTAAGTAGTAAAACTCAACTACCAAGTCAGAGGTTGCACTGGGAAAGGTTCATCAAAGCTTGCTCATTATTTTAGCCTCCAACCCGCATTTGGAATAGGGCATGTTTATTATCCAGTGGTAAAACAAGAAAATCTTCCAATCATTACAACTGTTATTTCTTTGAAAATGTGGAAATTTGGTATTTTCTGAGGGGAAATGACAGAAGGCACACAGTATAGCAGAGTGCAGATTTTCTAGGGAAGTAGGTTTGTGAATCTACGGAGCAAAAAGCGCTACTGAAAACAAAACTAAAAACTTTGAAAATTAAGGACCTAAAATTTGAATTAATTGAAAAAAATAAAATCTTATGAGCCTGTTGGGTATGATTTTCAGTAGAAATGTCAGTTTGAAGGATGCCTTGCTTGCAAATGTGTATTGACTATTTAAATTGCTGAACACAAACCTAAGACACTGCTAAAGAAGTGGTTTCCTCTGCTTGTTTTCATCTTCTTACACGAACTCAAAGGGTCTGCAGAAGGTTCACCACTGATGACATCTCCTCAGACCATGACAAACCTTTTCGCCAGAGGTGGCACCATCAGTGAAACCGCCACCGCTGACACCAGGAGCAGCAGTGCCACTACTAGCGAGGGGCACGCCGTGGACAGCAACACTGGCACCACCATCGAAAGCTCTCTGCCCAGCCTTACCCCAACAAGAAGCTCAAGCAAGAGCTCCCCAGGGACCGCGACCCTTCCTAACCACGCCACAGTCAGCACGGCAGCAGCAAGGGTACCACAGGCAAGCGCCCCGCTGGTGCAGCAGCTACCCACTGGCATGACAAACAAGCACCCCACCAGCAACAGAAGCACCAGGAAGAACCAAAGCAACCGCACAAACTCTGCCAGCACTGGTGCCACAGGCAGCTCCACCAGCACGAACTGAGCTACCGCCAACAGCACCAGCAAAAACCAGATTGGCAACAGCAGCAGAAGCAAAAGAGCCTCACCGGCACAAAATGCATGGGCAATAATCTGACCACGAACATCCACACAGGATCCGTAAGCACCCCACCCACATCAGGACTCTCACTGCCACGACTGGAGCTGGTGAGAACTTCACAGCCCTCAGCAGCACCACCGTGCATCCCGACAGCACCAAAACCAGCAGCCCCACTGCTGCCGGCCAACACCCCACCAGCAACACCGTTACCAAGAGCAAAGGCACCAACAAGCCAGCGCAGCTATCGGGTAGGACAGCTCTAATCTTCTCTTCACAGATAAGTTCTGTCCTTGACTGCACTTGGCTGCGAACACGGCGATTTTCCTTTTCTTTAAAGACTGACTTTTGGTAATTAGTGTAATTACTATGGAAATGGTTTTGAACATCCTGTCCTCCTTGGATTTCACAGTGCAGTTATTTAATAACTAGATCGAAATGTCGAGTGTCAGTTACACTCTTACTCTAGTTGCAGCGTTATGACTGCAAGCATTAATTTAAATAAATATTTAATTATTTTTTTCTTTTAAAGAGAGAGAAGTGTGACTTATTTGACCATAAACCAACTAATGAATCTTGGGATATTCTTCCAAAATTCTTCCATACTGCAGCATATGTTACTTGTTATTATGAATCACTATCTTCCAGAGTTGGGAAGACTTAACTTTCAAAATGATGCCTTACTGGAAAAACAGAGTGACTTGCAAAGTTCATGTCAGCATCTGCTTTTCTTATTACTTTAGTGGTATTTCCACAGATCTCAGTCATTTCCAAAAACATGGTATTGTTGTCACTTAGAACACAATGGTGAAACTGAAGGAACATCGTGGTCTCGGCCATGTGTGAAATTTCTAAACACTTGCACTACTCTTTAAAAATGGGATACAGGGACCATTTGGAGAAATTTTATCCCATGTTTTAGCTTGTTACTTATTTTTATACTTCAGGAAATGAAGATAAGATCACTGATAAAGTGTTAACTGTATGGGTAGATGTAGCTGACTCGAGACAGTGAAAAATGAACATTTGAAATTGTAGGCATTTGTCCAGAGATACTCACGCACCACCACAGTTCCCACTTAGAAAATAACTCGATTAAAAAATCCTAGTACCAAAATTTGGCAAACAGCTGATTTCAGATTCTTATTTGTTACAAAGTCAGTGTCCCTTTCTTATATACACTTGATGGTTTTGATTTCTACACATTATTTCACAGACAGGGATGGTGAAAGATTCCTTACCGTCGAGCGATGTAGTAGAAAACAGGATTGCCAGCTTTAGATGTCCCAGCTTGGTAGAAAATATTTAACGTTTTCAGTGCTTTGAACTCCTCTTTTTCATGGACCTGATGCCTAAAAAGCAGTACATCCACATCAACTTTTCAGAACTGCCTTTCAAAATAAATAAATCCCAAACCCTCTTCATTTGCACCTTCAAACGAACGTATTAAGTGCACACAATCTTGAACCTTCGGTAAATCACAAACTTTACTCCAGTTCTCAGTTTAATTTTTGAAATTACAATCTACTCAGAAGCCTAAAAGGTTTATGCAGACCCAGCTTTTTAAACTCCCTTTCAAAATGAAAGCTGGGCTCTTACTACTGCCTTAGATCCTAAAGCCCAGAAGCCCACAACGCGTGTCCCCTCCATGATAATCTCATTACCTTGTCATAAATTCTTCAAATTTGGAACTAGTAAGATTTAAACTGGACCAGTGGGTATCTGCCACGGGTTTGTGCTCAGGCGGACCCAGGTAGGCAAGAAGAGTAGCCATCTTGTCAAAAGGCCGTCTTCCAACAGCTTTGTGGTCCCTAGAAACAGTACACTGCTCAAAAGAGAAGTCCTTCTTTACTCAGCAATTCCTATTTTTTTGCCCACTACCCTTCCTTACCTTGACCAGGCTGGAGTTTCTTTTTTAAAAATTAAAAAAAAAAAAAAAAAAAGAAAAGTGTTCAACAAAGAAATGAGAAAAGTGTTCGTTACACATAAAACGATTTTTACAGAAGGTAAGACAATTTGCACAAGAGGTTGGCAGTAAAGGGGGCAGCAAAGACTTTGGGTCTGTTCCCAAGAGTGGCTCGTCACTAACACAGAAACTCCACAGGTTAAGACTTTTCAGCCATGGCAGCCTTCTCCTTAATAGCAACAAGAAGCATTTCAAAGTGTTTCCAAAGACCGTTTCCCCCAGCAGCTCCCTTCTGCGTAACATTTCTGAAGTCTTACCTGTTGCTGGAAAGGTACTGGCCGATCTTCTCCTGGTTGTTCCAGAGCAGGCGGTGCAAGGCAAGGACGTTGCCATCGCTGATGAAAGACAGGCTGTGGTTGACGGTGTCGCTGGCCGGGCAATCGGACGCAATATCGAGGAAAAACCTAGAGCCCAAAGGCAGCGGTAAGCGAAACCTGCCGGGCAGGCTCAGTGTACTTCAGAAGGCTGCAAGAACATTCTCCGCTTGCTCTTTACACACCAGAGCCTGTGTGCAAGCTCCCCAAGGGCCTACCTGCGTGCTGCATCGAAATTGCTTTTTACAAAATCATTAAAAGGCCGCATATGTTCTTCTTTTGTAAACAGGACGTGGTTGGCAATGCTCTGAAGTATCTAATTAATAAAAAAAGAGGGTAAAGACACACAAAGGTTTAATGTATTAGCTGTTAGGGTAGTCAGTGTAACTTCACTGCCAGATATACAGTCAAGTTTACCCACATTCTTTCATACTGATCAAAGAACAGGACTGATCACGTAGAACGTACAGTATGAGCAAATAGAATACTTATCGATTCACCTTTGACATCAGTTTCAATCCCCTCTCGATTCTCGGCGGAGGCTTTTTATCTAGAATCCCTGCCTCGTAAGGGGAGACGATCGCAGGGTTGATGAACCGAAGGAACATCGCGCTCCCAACCGCCCCGATGCTGTTCTGGGGAAACCGCTGGCTAACCACCTACAAAGTTGAGAATGGTAAAGAATATTTTTGCATTAAAGAAACGGGGAAGGGAGCGGAGAAAAGCCTTGTACGGTAATCCAGCTTTAAGCATTCTTTCCACACCAATCAACCTCAACACATCCGAGCAGGACTCTCTTGCCTTGCCAGGTCTTGCATCACGGGACAGTCGGGAAGGAGAGGGAAGCGCGTGGGGGGCGAGGGGCTACCCACACTAGCTGGCCTCCCTGCAGCTCCGCACAGACCCCGCTAGGGTGACATTGCTACAATAAGCTGGTGGGCAAAGATAAGAAGGTCTATTCCAAAGCTAGTGGCCACTGAATTCCAGGGCCCCTGCACTGTCAGCAAAGCAAACGCCCCGCGTCCGTACCCAGCTGCACAAAGCCTTCCTGTCAAATACAGATGGTTCTTTTTCAATCGGTGCTCTTCGATTTGTGTATTTCTAGTCTCCCTACTGATGACAAGAGCCTCTCCAGCAATAAGAGTTCTGCTGTAAACCTTCAGGAGTAGTTTTAAATTTGTGGGAAGGAGACAGCTGTAGAAATACTCTTCAGAACCATCAGATCCCAACAGATTTGCCGAAGGAGGAAGGACAGAACGAGGCAGAGTTGGGCGGCCAGTGTACTTTTGTGCCTACACATACACTGTCCCGAAGCACTCAGCAAGGATCTGCTAGAAGAACTAGAGATTTTATTTGAAATACTGTTCTCTGCTATCTACAAATAAAATTTTGGAAAATTTTGTAAAAAAAGAAATCTCCATTCTTTTAAGGAAATCAAAAATCAGCTAAGTATTACTAATAGGACAGTCTACTTTCTAGGTAGCTTCCATTTGACTTTGGAAAGTTAAAGCTGCCTGGCCAAAAAAAATAAAAATTCTTAAGTACATTACATGTGGTTCCATAAAGACTCAAAATCTGTATGTGTATTTTCTTATGAGTAGCAACAGTTAATCAAAACAAGTCGGATTCTATCTTTCCACAGAATAAAATCAGCAAGCTTTGTATTTTAAGTTATATTGCTTAAAATAAAAACCAAACAAACCTCATTCTGTTAAAATACTTCAAAATGAAACCACTGCAATCTCAAATCTGAAGAGAGACAAAGCCATTCGTACATACATAATGAATCAGGAATCACTTTGGTTCGGTAGCAACTTCATCCGGTTACCTCGTGATGCGAGTACTGATAATATTTTCTTGTAAGATACTAGTTTGCACACAGATCTTGCAGTGAAACGCAGTTACTATTCTGCTCAGTTACAGTAAAAAATAAGGGAGCATTTAATCAAAGTCTAAATTTCCATTCTGCCTCTGTTTTATTCGTACCTTCTATTTTGAGGTCACTGGCCAAGAAAAGCCCAAGTTAACTTTAAATGACACCACTCCGTCACCGTCTACATAGCTAAACTCTTTAACACAGCGAGCTACTTAAAATGGGAGATCTGCTTTTTACAGTAAATAAATACAAATTCTAGCTTTTATTGCTTAGTCACAAGGCAAACAGAAGAAAACGTATCAGAAACCAGTCATATAGGATTCTTTTCTTTTCAGAAAGCCATACATATTAATTGTTCTTCTCCCAGGATGCAAGCCGAAGTTATCTGCCAGAGTGTTAGAACAGCTAAACAAACTCGGGTTTTCCCAAAAGCCAAAGAAAACATTTTTCTTCCACATTTTTAATTTGAAGATGGTGGCAAGGGTAGCAGAATCAGAGTATTAAATACTAAGCAGTAATGTTAAAAATGTCTCTTGTTTACTCAAATAGGCACACAGAGAATATTTTAAATATAACTCATATCCAGTGTTAATTGAAATGAAAGCTATTTTGTGCCAGAATTAGTAGAATGATTTTACAGTGAGGTCAAATAGACTGAAGTGAAGATGTTTTGAACAAACAGCAAAAGATTTCTGTTGTGCTTTGAAAGAAATGGCTAATAAAAAGGTCTCCAAACTTACTGATTTTTTGTTTTCCTTTTTTTCTTTTACGGTAGCTTTATTCAGTAGAGAGTGGCAAGTTGCCTACAGAACAGAGATGAGCACAAACAAGTCACAGCACCAACTACATACAGCAACAAAAAAACCAATGTTGACTTGTACATAAATTACACAGTAAAATGTAACAAACATAACCAACAGAAAATGAAATATATCAACTAAAGACTGATGATGGAGTTTTTATTCCACAATTTTATTACATCTTATTTACAAAGCACTAAATACAAAACAAGCAAATGTGGCATTTCAATCATTTCTACTATTTCTGGCTAGATTAAAAGTCAAACCACATTAATGTGCTCATGATACACAATGTTGGGCATTAAATGGTATATTCAAGCTTTCCAATGTATTTCACCATCCCCAAATAATTTTAATAGCGAAAATAGTAGAGTGTTATACCTTTGAAATACACATTACTTTTAAAATAAATTTAGAGTTTTAAATCTTCCCAATGTTTCTCTGTGTGTCCTTCAATTTAGTTAGATCAGTGAATCATCACCGTTATTACTACTTTGATAGCTAAACACTGCCATAAAATATTCTGCGGAAAAAGGAAGAAAAAAGCCAGCAGGTCTGTATGAATTTACTACAGATTTCCAAAGCAAGACACCCGACTTCACTTTTCTTACTTCTGCACTTCATTGCAATGCAAAGGGACCCACCAAGAAGCATCACATGCTCTCTGGTTTCCCGTCGGGACCTGTGCAGAGCTAGAGTACCCCAGTCTCGGGCACTGCTCCCCAGAGCAGAGGTATCTTCTGTCCTGGAGCCCGAACCTACATCCTTCAGATCATCTCTAGCAGCGAATCAGCACCACTGAGACGCCCACCCTACAGCAAGCAACGCCTCGAGCCCCATCACTCGAACGCTAGCGATACCGAGCGGTCCGAGAGCGGGCGCGCACCAGCAGGCCAGAGCATCTTTTGACTATCACACAGCGGGCAACAGAGTTTCTACAACTTAAAATGGTGATGGGAGAGGAAAAAA
>JAAGNO010000730.1:5990-39594 GCA_033439905.1 Ceryle rudis | reverse complement strand
GGAAAAAAGGAGGAGGAAAAAAGGAGGAGGAAAAAAGGAGGAGGAAAAAAGGAGGAGGAAAAAAGGAGGAGGAAAAAGAGAATACAAACAAAAAAACCCCAATCAAACAAAACCAAACCAAAATACACCAACCCCCCAAATAAAAAATAAAACCCAACAAAGAAACAAACCAAACAAACAACAAAAAACACACACACACACAAATCCAAACTCCAAACCAAACAAAAAAACCTAAACAAAAACCAAAACCCAACCACAAACCAAAAATCCCAAGCCAGTCAGTAAAAGCCCTTCTGCTAACCCAGCTAAATTAAATAGCTCAGATTTGTGCAGGACCTACAGATATTTAACCAACGGAGCCTCGGCTGAATTTCTCACCATGTAATTTGGACCGAGTCAGCTTCGGAAGCGGTCATACACACTCTGCACTCAGCATTTAAAACAAGTAAACTTCACCTGTCCTTACAAAGAAAAATCACGTCCCTTAGTGTGGTTTTTATGAAATAGCCAGCACAAATTCTTGGCATGAGTTCCTTTGGTCAGGCTCGTTTGTGACCATGTAGCTCTCCTGAGGGTCCGTTACCTCTCACAGTCGCTAGCTTTGTGATGTTTCCGGAGGAAAACACTGGGCAGGGCTCTGTCCCAGCATCAGAAAGGCCAGCCAGTGTAGACCCCCATATCCAGCTAAACACACCGTTTCCATGATGTTGCTATATTGATTAAAATTAGCTACAAATCCTTTACAGAACCCACCTGATGGGTACTTTTTGCACGCACATTTACTTTGAAATTCTGAAGTATAAAAAGACACCACAAAATTCAGTCTCATTTACACTACTGCTTGGGATGGAACATATTCACCTTATAAAAAAAATGAAGTTACCTTATAAAAATCACGTATTTGGTTCTTCCAGTAAGAGGGATTAATACACCCCAAAATTCAGAGTTTAACTGTACTTTCAGTTAAAAGACAGACTCTCCAAAACTCTTTGGAATTGGAGAGTACCGAATTAATTATTACATTATTTATGACGATCAACATCTGTACACAAATATAGGTGTTACTAGAAAGAAAGCGGTGAATGTTGAAGCTGAGCATCAGTTAATCTCACTTGGGTATCTGCCCGTAGATCATCTCTTACTGGAGCAAATTACCCTTATTACCAAAAAAAAAAAAAAAAAAAAAAAGTAAGTAAAGAAAAAAAGTAAAGGGAAGAATAAAACAAATAGACTTGATAAGCTCCCAGAGAAGAATCTGGCAATGCCCAGTGGTGAGTATGTTTTAGGAATTCCATTTCACTTAGGAATTAAAAATGTTTTGCATAGAAATATTTTCTAGCAATGCATCACTGAAATGGAAATAAATCTGACACATCCTAGTGACAGCCTAGGAAAGCAACTGCAGGAGAAGCTGGGGGACAGTAACACTCAGATATACTCCCACTCAGTGTCTGTGAGACTGTGACCATTTGAACCTGAAGAAAACCTCTCGCCCCCCTCATTCCCAGTTTAAGAAACCAAACCAAACACAAATCACTCCCCACCAAGCTGAGTACAACCGCTGTGGGAAAGAGAAAGCGATGACTTCGGAAGCCGTTTATACAAGTTGTTACAGCAGAAACAACAGCACATCATTTGCACACCTAATTCATTCCAACAGCTCACAGTAACAACCCAAGACCCACTACAGTCACAACGTACAGTTCACTGTGTCTCACTTCTGCGTTCTGAGAACCGCAGCAGTTGCACTTTATACAGCACTCCCTGGGAAAGGTCACTAGACTACACTGCTTTGGATATTTTTATTACTCATCGTTAGTTTGTATAGCTCAGGAAATCTTTCCTTGCTTTACTTTAGACCCAAGATACAGGCTCCATGGTTGAGAGGCCAAAAGTAGCTCTTCACCACTCAACTGACAGCACAGCTCAAGTATTCTGCCGCGCAGAAACTGCATTTCCCATGAGCCCCGAGGGCAGCAGGAGTGTCCCCCACCGGGGATTTTAGCAGCAGCTGAATCCATCAGAAGCACACAAAGAGCAGCAGAGAGACCTATAAGCACACTGGGCTCAGCGACCTGCTGCTGAGCTGCTAGAGAGCAGCAGACAGAGGACAGAGCAGAGGAGCTGGGGGTGAAGGCCAGGGAATGCAGGAACGTCAAGGGGAGGCAGCCAGGAGGGGACTGCTACAGCAGAACTTACTCTACCGAGGACAGCGCACCACTCGGGAGGGCTTCTTCTCTGTAAGCATCACTTATAAACGGTACCAGAAACAAGCAAGAAGAGGGTGGTCCCAGCTTGGCAACTTTCCAAGGTTTGTGAGACAGCACTGAAGTTTTAGCCACAAATAGAAGTCAGTCTCTGTAATTCACCTCATTAAAAGAACTCTATAAATACATTTTTCTGTCTCTGCCCGGTTCTCTTCCTCCTATTTACCTGCTGAATTTCAAAATGCTCTGTGTTTCCAAAATGTCTGGTCAGCCACTTAAAGTGCAGCAGCCGTTTGCAGGCGATGACTCGCTCCAGGCCCCTGACAGGCAACTGTAGCTCCACCAGGAGGTGCTGCCTGTAGCACAGGGACCATCATCTCCTTCGCAGACCAGACTCCATTCCTGCTGTCATTCTACCTCTCACATACAAGAACCTATCACCCTCAAAAGTACAGCACACTGCAGCATCCCAGTTACAAGGCCAATGTCCTTTACCAAATCACGTGCCAGTGGACCTCCTTCCCAGTACAAGTTAACGGTGTTCCTTACAGTGGTCCACGGCAATTCCCGTGCTCAGAACGTGACTACGAGACGTGACACTGTCATCAGAAAAAAGCCTGAATGATGCAGTGTCTTGACCTCACCCACAAATGACCCTCTTCAGTGAAGCACAAATAACCATAAACAATTCTCTACCAGATGCAGCCAGTAGCATTTTAAACGTTTCCTTCCTTTACACTCAGCTTCAACCCACAGTTTCTAAAATTTAGGACTTGTAAATACTGTAGTCCCACTGTAGCTGGAGAAAAAAAAAAACACCCAAGTTTTTCTTACAAGCATCTGACATTCTTTTTAACCCGCTTTTCCATCCAAGGCAGAAAGAATAAGATTGTGCCCCCCTGTAATGGATGACTAAATAATATTCCTGGAGCAATGACCTGAATAATACATTCCATAGACAATTTTTGTAAAAATTTACTTCAGAGAGAAATTGCCTCTATTTTTATGCAGAGAACAACTATCTAGAGTCAGTAACTGCACAAGTAGCTGGTTTATTCCCGAAGTAAAGGCTTATGAAAAGCACAGTCTCCCAAAGAGATGCTAAAGCAGAGATTATTGCTGCCTTATTACGTCTGACTTCTTAGCTGCGATTCAGCTCCTTTAAAAATAACATTTAGTCACCTCTTGACTGCCAAGCCAAGTCTTGAAACACCATCCAGTCCCTATATTTAGATTCCTGTTATTTAACAAACATTTGAAAACAGTCTTTTAAGAAATGCCCCCTACGCACCCACTACCAGAGCAAGCTCCAAACTGCTAGAACGACATCAAACCCCACGGTTTAGGGGCAGGCAACCACTGCAGGCATACCTGGTATAAACAATGGCACACACTGCGAAGTTGTGGTGGGAACTCCGAAGAAGAATTAATGATTGCATGAAAAAATTTTTCTGTCATTTGCAAGAGACTCCGCTGGTTCTCTTCAAGGCTTTCTGTAGGCTCCAGCCTGAAACAGACCCATAAATGTATGACCAGCAATCAAATAAATGAGACTAGCTGTACTTACATGTTTGGGAATAACCTTATTTCCCAGGGTAAAGAGAGATCTTACAGAAATATTTACGATCTTTTCCTCAAAAGTTTCCATCAATATTCTAAACCACCTAAGTTACAAATACAAGGTCATTTAAAACTCAGTAATAAGCAGAGAGCCACAAGCAGGATTCTCTCTCACCATTCCATACAAAGACACACACACATCATTCCCACTGGTAATTGCACTGTCAGTTTGACGACGGCTTCTCTGGGAGGAATTTTTGAGGTAGACACAGATATCTGACAGCTGAGCTATTACTAAGAAGGCCTATCTTTCAGTAAGCTACTTACAAGACAAAAGTTCTTCTAAGAGTTAGAGATACTTCCAAGCAATAGAGCAAAAAGCTACTAAATCCAAGTCTTGAAGTGATACAAGAGAAATGAAAGCAAACAAAAAATGACACACAACAGGCACACATTCCATCTTGCTCCTGTAATTAATTCAATGACCTAAAGCACATGCTTTCTGGTCCTGCTGGAAATCCCCACATTAATGGCCTGCATAAGAGAATGAAGTAGCAAGTAGGAGAAGAGGTCCTGCAAGAGCTATCTTCCTTGCTCTCTCAGGGCTTAGAGGACACGCAGCAAAACCCATCTCTCTGTGTTGGACAGCTCTGGACCGTTCTCCCTGGGTACAAGGACTGCAGATACAACTAATGCATCTGGTAAAGCGAGGAGTGGAAAAGTATGAGAAAAATATTTGCACCAAGGAACAAAGAATCCTGTTATATTTACAGTGACTGGGGATTGTGTTTGCTTCCCCCCCCACACCCCTTGAATCTCAAACCTTGTTGGATCCACCTCAAAGCTAACGTGCTGCCATTCAGAGGATGTGATCACAGTCCTTAATAAAGGTTCCAAAAGCTTCTGCAAATACGTAGCACCGTATACCTGTGTCGAAAGAAAATCAGAATAGTTGGCGAGATTAACAGCGATTCCCAGGAACGCCCCAAAATTCTGCGTTTAAAGGGTCTGAAAACACTTGATTACTTTTGGCATAAGGCAGATTTCTCTCAAATGAGCATTTCTATATACTATAGTCTCACTTCTGAAACACAACCGCGATCGATTTTAACAACTATTTTAATTAATTTCTACTTTAGAGGAAACTCGAGGTCACTTCAATAACCTCAGTAATCAGATAGGATTCTCTCTTGGACCACACTGACTCAACACTTCAGCTCTGTTTGTACACAACTTTTTAAACTGAAATAGAAGCATAAACAAGACCTCTGACCTTGTCTCACATCTTCAGATTGCACTTTGCAAAAATCCCATGAGGAACAGCCTGCAAGCTGGTACTGGCCCCAGAATCACTCTAAGCTAGTCAGAAGTTTAAAGATCCCTACTGTGCCCAAAGATTACTTAGGAAAGGCCTTTAAGATAACTAACACTTTCACAGATGTTTAGCTGTTGGTATCAAATAAGTTACATTTTCTAAATAACTAGCAAAGTTTGCAAGATTTCAACAAATGTTTTTGTTACTGTGACCAGTTTTCTTCTTCACACTGCAGAACGCACAGCCTAGGCAAGATCATTTATTGCCTTGGAAGCCCTCAAGAGGACCAACTGCAAGTTTAAGCCTAACTGGTTGAGTCATGAAGTCTTGGCAAAAGGTTAAAAAGTACCCATTTTCCTGGCACTAGTTAGGCCTGAGCACAGGAGACCTACAAGATACAATTGATTCAATGTTAAAATGTTAAAAGCAAAGCTCCCTAAACTTTACAGATGCGAGAGCTGAGACTAACTTCAACTGAGACCCGAAGGGAACGCTGTACTATTTTAACCTAATCCATCTACTAAAGTGCTTAACACCACAGACTGCTAGTTCTAGATTTTTATATTACTAAAGTTTTCCTGTTAATTGAAGTGATTGGTAGCAGAGAGAGAGATTAGACAATATACCTTAAAACAGAAAGTCATTATTTTACTGGCTAAGCTGTTTCCTCGGAAGAGTGTCTGCATGGAATCTGCTAGTTCAACTTCCTTTGAAAACATATTCCAGAGTAGCTGGTAGAGCAAGTGCCGGGAATCAAAGAGTGTGACCAGGACACGAGCTAGCTCATCCTTAAAAGAAGCAGTGAAATGTTACTCTGACCAGCAGTGAGCCAAAGCAAGCACAAAAAAACAAAATCAAAACCAAACAAATTATGAAAAAAAACCCCAACACAAAGCCATTTGTACTAATGCTTTAGATTTGCTATGGAGTCTCGCATGTAAACACCAAATTAAGCATATACAATCTCTCTTTAAATCTTTCCTGTGCTATTGCTTGTCTAAAAGTCTGCCTCACGCTATCCAGTCATACGAATTCATAATGGTTCATCCAGATAGATAAGCAGTTATTCTGCAGTGTAACAAAGCCCGATTCATCGTGCTAAAATCTAGAGACGCAAATACGGTTCTGTTTGTCTGCGTTACAGCACACGCAATCTGTAATAAATAACCAGCCCAAACAGATGCATTTATTACAAAGGCCATATATAAAATTATTCCTAGACATTAACTAAAAATGTACTAGCAGAATGCCATTTGTAATCAAGCTCTCTGGCAGATTCAGTACACTTTTCAAGAGTATGCTAAGAAAGCCTAGCTACGTGGACTGCTGGTCTAACCTCCTCTGCAGACTGTCGTTACACCCTTAATGTCTGCACTAGCCTTTGTTTCAAGTTTTAATATTTTCAAAAATGTAGGAAATAAAATGCATGAATCAACTTACCCACTGAGAACAAGGCACCACATTGGCTAAAGCCATAGCAATAGGAAGCTCCCCCTGATCACCCATCATTGTAACCAACTCCACCAATCTCTCAAACCGATCTGCTAGCACTGTTTCTGCTAACGTATCAAATTCTGTTCCCTGCTGCAGAATTTTGGTGAGGACTTCCATAAACGTAGCTCTTGTTTGGAGGTCTTTATGATAGCCCAAGCCTGATTAAAAAAACCCAGAACTACTAAGGAAGATGTAAAAATAAATTAAATACCAATGTCTTCATTACGTATTCATTTACGCGCAGTGATCTCTAACTACTTTACCTATTGAGTGCATGAGACCACTGTCCACGTTCGCATTGAGTAAGTTCGACATAGCGAGAACGGTGCAGTGCCGGAGCGAAGCCAGCCTGCGAGACATTCCGCGTTTCCTGCCCCCCGTCTGCGCGCTTTCGTCTTCGACTTCACTACAGTCATTTAGGAGGTTCATAAACAGTGTGAAGTACCTAAAGGAAAAACAAACAACCGAACAAAGAGACGTGGCTAAGGAAAACAGATTCTGCAACGCCAACCGTCTGGAAAGGTTTGCATACAGTAGCAGACAGACTATAAACCTCCCCAAAAGCCTCCCGACTGCCCCACGTAATCTTTCTTGTAGCATAAACCAAACTTTCAAATGTGTCAATCAGAAGGAACTGTCCTAAAATTTGTACATAAATTTCCTCAGACCAAGCAAGCGAATTTCACAGGTCTGCTTTTAAAACCTCTTCCAAGACATCTGTTTGTAAGTTTCTTGGATAAAAATACAGTATCAAGGCAGGCTAATCCCTCCCATGAATTAGGGGTACATCTGTATTAAACAGAAACAACAACAACAACAAAAAAAATCAAAGTTTTGTAACTGCTTTCTGAATGTCAATGTTTCCATAAACCTAGGAGGTAGAGACTTGTAAAATGGGATATATGAGGGACTCCTGTTTGGATAATAAAATTATTTCTGCTAGAATTAAAAAACATACTCGGTAATATAAGTCATACGGTCCACCTCCTTAGAGTCATTGTACAGAAAAATAGATAAAAGCCACTATTTACTTAAGAAATAACTGAGATTTGGCTTCCATCAACTCAACACCATCTCCTTCTTCAGGCTGCAGTGGAAGTCCAGCAAGGAGAGAGACCACTGCTTCCATACTCGCCTGGTCCAGGTCTCTGAAAAATACAGTTTTAAGCAGCTGTGAACCAGTTCGACAGAATTCGTCTCTTTTTCCTCTTGATGAATTTCTCACCTAGTGCCAAGTCCCTTCTCCTTAGACATGCACTGCAGGCGAGCCAAGCCAGCTCATCTGTGGGTACCACCGGCCCCCCGGACCCTGCTAGCGACTTCGGAAAGCATTTAAGAGTTTTCTTTCTTACCTTGTCAAGCATTTCACATCCTCGTCTGTTGCTTGGTTAGATGTTCCCATAACCCAGTCTGTCAAATACTCCACCATTTTGTTCCTGTTACATACAGATATGTTGCTTTAGCTTTAGGGGGTTTTGTGTGTGTGTGTTTGTTTGCTTTTTAGACAGCCCTTCCCTCAAACATTTACTTTGCTGGCATCATTCTTCATTATTACAAATTCAGTATAAGAACTATTTGAACCGCCACACGCTGAAGATTAACTGAACTCATTTTGTTATAGCAAGTAATAGCCCAGTCTGTTATCACACACAAAACTGTTACATATGTTTAGTAACTCTACAGTCAAAATAAACTTTTCATGCAGTGGCAGGCTCTAAATTATTCCGAGGACAAAGACAGGGGTACTCTCCCCACACCAGGAATGCTCGTGTGGGTTTTAGACATACAGGCAAACAGAATTACTCTGGCCCACGTTACACTATCCTGGAACTTACGTAATGCAGTACTCACCTAAATTTCATTTCTTGGCAAAATGAAAGGTCATCTCTCCTTTCCATCATTACTTCCACTAACTGACAGAGCTTAGTTTTTATTTGAATTGCATGTACCAAATTTCCAAGCACACGCACATACCTGAGGGAAAAAAACCAAAAAGATTAATAAAATACATCATGCTGCTTCACAGCGCAAGGCCCGTGCCCCTGGCAAATCTTTTCAGCTCCATGCTGGAACCTACCCACCGGCTGACCCAGCAGACGTGTACTGTGTAATGTGTTAGCAAGTGTTCGGGCTACCTTCTTCTCCCCCAAGTAAGGAGGAGGATCAGAAACCCAGTTGCTGCTTCTCCGTGGATGCAAGCAGAAAAGACAGAAACAAGGAAGCTCCACCTCACTTCTTAAACATATTAGTTTGGACAGGAAGGCCAACAGGGTTTCTTACCTAACCAGATTTAGCATCATTGTCTCAATACTGGCTTGTCCAAGATGTTCTGAGCTCCCTTCTGTATGATTGTCAAGCAAATTCTTCATTATAGCAATGGTTTGCTCTACGAATTGTGTGTTGGTCTCAGTTAACAAAACCTACGGGAAGAAACCAGCAAGTCTTAATTCTTACCCGCAAAGCCAAAGAAGGGTATTTATCCAATATACTGCAGCATTTCAGAAATCTAACGGACAAGCATTTTTCTAGTTATCACCTAGCCAAAAGAATTCCAATACGTGTCAAGATCAGACACATCAATACTACCAGCCATAACGACTCCGAGAGCATTCTCACGGATTCTGTACTCAGAATTCATCAAGAATTCAAGAATGTTTTCAATTACTTGATGTTAAATATAGCCTGGAATCACAAATACAATGATCATTAACGCATGCTGTGAAATAAAATCACAAAGCCTGCAGGTTTTTTGTACAAAGCACAAACAGGTATCAATTTCAACTGCCCGCGTGAAAGACGAGACTGACACTTTTTATTAAGAAACAAATGTGAGGGAATATATCAACACTTTACCTGTCCTTGAGAATCAAAAAACTTGCTGATGGTATTCTTCAATTTGTTAAACAGCATTGGATAAAGTGCTGGACTCAACTCCAAACCCACCAGATCTTTAATATTAGTCCGTATCTGAAGTCCCACTTTCTCGTGGTTACAAACCATCAGAGTCAACAATCGATCAATAAATTTGCTAACGGGAGTCTCTGCATTTCCCTCGGTGGACACCATAGAGATCATGGAGCCCTTACGCTCGTTGACAGGGCCCATAGGTGGGCTGTAGGTTGCTAAGCCGGCGTTGCTGCGATGCTGTAGGCAGACTCCCCCAAGGGCACACAAGAACCCCGTCATGTTGATCCACTCCTGAAGAGAATCCGTGTCGGACAGGTCTATGGAGCCTCCCCCGCTGACATGTGACATTCGTCTCTTAACAATTGTCTTATGAAGACTTTCAGTAACCTGGAAGAGAATGGCTGAAGGTGAAATCTCTTCAGTTAAACAGAACTAATGGAGAGAGATCAGAAGTTTCAAGTATTCCGTAGCACATCCTGCCACGTACACTTCCAGCCACGTGAATTTTCTAAGGTTCGCCTGTTACAGTTTATTGTGGCAGCGTGAAGAGAAGTCTGTACAGAGGCACGCTTTCCAGAGAAGCTGGAAAAGCAAGGCTAAAAAGGGGCTGCCTAGTCAACTCCCTGCTCTGCACCACCAGGAAGCATATTTAAATCCTGACAGCCAGTGGCTTCTTTAAAAACTTCCAGTGAAAGGGACTTCCTAATTTCTCTATAGTATTCCAGGGGTTTCACTACTCTTCTTTTTTTTAATTTCTAAGCTCATCCCCCATCTCCCTTACGGCAATTGAAGTCAAATTGCTGCCCAGTCTCTACTGTTGCCCATGTCTACTAAACAGAGCAGACAACTGGTTACCATTATTTTTCTGCAGTACTTTAATAAAGCTTAAGTCTGCCTACAGAACTCATTTTCTAGATTAAAATTCAATTCCTTAAAATAACTAAGCTTAAATAGTTATCTTGAATTTCTAAGGGTTGAAGCTATATAAAAAATTCATCGTTACCTGCCCATCTTCCATTTTGGTCTTTGGATAGTTAAGGATTAGTTTTGTAGCTTGTTCCCATTTTGCGTGTGTATCCTCCCAGGCCTAAAATGAGATACATTAAGATTTAACTACAAAACTACTTGTAGCAACAATATTTTCTGGGGGTTTTTTAGGGTTTTTTTTTTTTTAAAGATGCATGCAAGCAGCATATAAATTCAGCAGAATGGTTACCTCTGTGTTGCCTGCAGTTGGATGTTCAATGCGTCTTAACAACGCCATCACCCTCTTCTGAAGAGCTGCTCTCCCTACAAAGGGGCACAGAACGTTTCACCAAGTGTTTTGAAAACCCACCTACATAAAATAAGAGCTATTTGAAAGTAATTATCAAATTAACAGAGGAACGTATCCCCTTGAAGGGTTTAGAAAAGGATACTTTCCACTACACTTTAAAATCCTCATGAACTCAGGCACCCAAATTCCCTACCCTTTCAAGCAATTCCCATGACTAAGATATTTCAGGGAAAGCAGGAGCAGCGAACAGGTTTGAAGAACAAAACCACAATTAACAGTCTTGCTATACAGGTGGAAAGGTGTTTTACAGGTTCACGATTCTTACCTGTTGACATCATATTGCTAACAGATGCAAACTCCATGAAAGTATTGTAGTTTGGCAAAAAATTATGCACTGAGACTTCATCTACTCCACACCTGATATCTGCTTCCTCACAGAGGTGACGGAAACAGGACATTGCAACAAGAACTGCCTCAATATCCGGGCTCCACAGAAACATGTATAAGGCGACTTCCAATTTTGTTTGGGCTTGCCGACAAATCGGTGTTCCACTGCATCCCGCTGCGCTTTCCTTGGGAAACAGAGTTCCAGATTTGGTAATATTGCTTGTGAACATGGCAATTTTATTAAAATTCAGCCTTATCCGACTTGTTCTTTAAAACTGCTTCTGTTCTACTGGGACTACACAATCCTGACCAAGATCAGAGCTTTTATAGGCTGCTGCATGAACACAGTGGGTAAGAACCTGCTCCTTTCATGGTACATTCAAACTGCACGCAATGCTTTAAAAAGTGGCATTTCAGGGTTTTTATAATAGACTAATGTGTAAGGATGCTATGTGCCATCCTAAGGAAAAAAAATATTCACTAACATTTTAACTTGAAAAAGGTGTGGCCTTTTAAAGCCTGAAACATCTTTATTAACATTAGCATATTCGATACAGAAGTCATGTAGGATACAGATGACTTCTCCTCCTCAGAAATAATTAATTTTATACTTAACAATTACTCTCAAAGTAATTTACTTTCTACTTGCACACAGGTTTTTCTCCCCAGATGTTAAAAAGAATTTTTATCGTGTATTACTTACCATGGAAGAATTCCCTTTCCCTTTCCTAGGGGTAGCTCCTGGAGCACAGCGTATCATCTCTTCATGATCAAGAGAAATTTGACTAGTTGCACCTCCAGAGACATCATAAAGGAAGAGAAAGTGGCAGGAACTTCTATCTGATTGCTATAAGGAGGAGGAAGAAAAATAATACATCAACTCATTCTTTAAAAAGGGTAAAAAAAGATAAGATTGCAGGAAGGCAAAAACCTCTTCAACATTTAAACACAGTTATTTTCACGCTGGTGCTCTCACAGCTCTATGAAGTTACCCACAGTAATGGTATCTTAGAATGATATTCCCCCTGAAGAAATTATCTGGAGGGTCATCTTCAAAACACACCACCTTGAGGTAACCACAAAATGATGCCTTTTTCTCCCTCCTGAAAGCCCTACGGGCTTCTTGGGGTTACCCCACAGCATACATACTAAGATAAATATAATTATAGATGTAATTAAGTCTAGAGAAGCCAAGCTCAGGACTACTGTACTGAGATTGTGAAGCAGAGCTCTAATAATAACTATCATCTTTTTCTGATCCTGATAATAACGAACATTCTATAAGCACTAAGAGGAAACAGATTTTTTTTTAAACCAACTAAGTACTTCTTAACTGGAAGGAGAACACTAATATTAAGCTTACTCTCTGTTGGAAGGACAGCTGATTTCCACTTTGAGGCCAAACAGCTAAGGTCTTCAGGTGCACTATATGAGATTATATTTTACAAATACATGTTGAACTGGTGCTACCGAAAGAAAAACCCTACTGCTCAGCATCAGCACAGACAAAAAGTCCTGTCCGTCAGTAACAGAGCTAGCAAAGTTGAAAAGAGAAGAAAATAAAAAAGTCAACTAAAGGTAAAAATCCTCTTGCTGGAAGAGGACTTTCAAATCATGCTACATACTACACAGAAGACAGTATCCTTCTCATGTTAGCACAGTTACTTTCAGATTAGACAGAAAAAACAGAAACCCTTTATTTTTTTCTAGTAGCTCCTTAATTCAGAAAGCAATGTAGCAAGCCTGGGTCTCATTCTAGCATGTACAGCATTACAACGTGTGTTTGGCTTGGAAAACTTCTCTTGACATTATCAGAAAGAAGCAAGTCAGAATTCTAGGACTCACATGAACATGAGATCCAAAAAGAAATTTTTATTTCATCCATGAAGAAGTGTATTTTATCATAACTAACTTTCCCTTTTTCTCACCTTGTGGACTATTTCCCTTTGTATTAGGCAAATAGGTATCAGGCACCAGGTTTCTGCAAAACATACATTTTCCAGGCAAGTAAAACAACCTGTGTAGCCAAAGTAAAAAAAATAAAAATAAAAACCCCCAAACCCCAAAAAAAACCCCCAACAACCAATCCTAAACCTAACTTTGGTTAACAGTTCTAATCAAGGGCACCTTACAGAGCACCACCTCTCAGCAGGGAGGAAATCAGAAAACAGGACGTGTCGCTGTAGCTATTAAATCTCTTCCAGTCACAAAAATAACCTGGTAAATAAAGGGAGCGACAAAACAGCAGTTCATTTTAATGATCCTAACAGAGAGATGTTAACATTTACTTACTTTGTTTTTTAGAAGAAATTTATTCCTACAGATGAGAATCTCTCGCAGCCACTTGAGGATTTCTGTACTGCTGAGCATCTGATGACTAGTTAGCTTCTTGCAGATATAAAAAAGCATTTGTGAACTGCAGCAAAATGAAATTCAGCATTAGCTTTATAGACTAGTAACAGCATTTCTGAAGATACTACTACACATCACATAGAAATAGGCAATTAGCATCAATATCCTCCATCTTTTAAAATGTAAACCAGGTACAATACAGGTGTGTAATTTAAATGACAAGCTCCCCTCTGACCCTTCCCACCGCCCAGCTGGCCTTTTTCGCTCCCTAAAGGAAGTTAAGCAATTTGGGTACTTGTCAGAAGTGCAGACTCCAGGGCTGTAGCTTCACAAGTCCTCCATTTATCCCCAGAACAGATACAGCACAGACAGTGGCAGTACAAGTTTACCTACACTGCTCTGATAACGTGTCTCAACTCTGTTCTGGAAGGAACACATCTAGGGATGTTCCTTCTTCATATCCATTCAGGCCTCACACTCTCTGTTAAAACTGCCAAAGGGTCCAAATTAGTGTCAATTTTAATGGGTTTTTCCCCCAGCCCGAACAGACCACAAACTCATTTCCACTATTAGAAGTTACAGTAATGAGCAATGAGTTTCAGTTACTGCCCCCCTAGGCAGGGCTCAGCCCCAAACCTATCCCGTAACAAGCCCCTTCAGCTGTGTTCAGCAGTCACACAGGCCAACGTGTCGATGCTGGGAAGAGCGTCCCTCCTAAACTGTTCCTTCCTTCCTTCTGAAACATCAGTACCAGTTCAGATGAGATCATCAAATATGTATTTTTTTAATTATTTAGCTCATGCAATTCTTAGAATCCTGAGTTTACAGATTCCTACTTTCTTGGTTTAGCATTTTGTGCAGTTCTGACTTTTTTGAACGTTTGCCTTAATATTCTCCAAGAAATCAACCACAACAGCTGCCGCGAAGTTAGAAAACACAAGACAACTTTAATTCATTAAACTTCCTTAAATACACAGGAAAGACAAATGGAGCTCAGAGGTCAGGGTGAACTACTACCTTCTTTAGGGGAGGGCTTCAGAGCCAAGATTAGCAAATCCACACTTCCGGAGCTGCTCAGCACTACCTGCCCTCTGCCCCGAAAGGATAAAATAGAATTTAAACCAGTGCTAAATATCCGAAGGAAAAGTAACTCTTCAAACTAATAATCATGTCTACGCCTTAACACCAGGCTGAAGAGTGTCCTTAAGGAATCCAGCAGCGTCTGCCGTTACATTTGTGTTAAATTCGTGTAGTAGAAGGAAGATAAAACCTTTCCATGACTACGCATAATAATTTTGAGTGCAGATTGATGCCGATGCTGCACGGCTTTCCCAAAACATCCACAGCTATTTCAAAAGAGAACACAAACCAAACCAGCTACTTCTCATTTACAGAAGTTAACTTACGTACCTAATTTCCCAGAATGTTTCTATAGGCGCATCAGGGTTCCACAAGTCAATGCTGTCTAACTGGTGAAGAACCAGCAAGGCCTAAACTCAAAACAAAGTAAAGTTTCACTTGGAGGCAAAAATTTGCCAAGCACACAGGCAGAGAAAGAGGTGCAACTGCACGTTAACTACGTTGTCTTTAAAACAACAAAAGATCTAAAAAGTATTTTATACAGAAGAACAAGAGTTCACGGTCATTCTGTGTCAAAAGTATTTCATTTTAGCCTGTATTACATATACATAATCCAAACCTAGAGGTTCCACCTTGCATTTCCACACAAAGGGACTGTTGCAATACTACTAAAATGGCATTTGAAAGAAACAACCCACAGTGTTCTCCAGCAATATTTTCAGGCAGTTCTTTAAAACAGCTTTCTAGCTTAATTCCTCCAGAACTTACTAACCTAAGAGTCAAAAAGAGACATGAGAGGCCAATCCTCAGCTAGTTAAGATAATAATCAGGTAACTAGGGATCAAGATCAATAAAGAATCAAGACTGAACAGTACATCCAAATTAAAATTACATCAAAAACCAAAACTTTTTGATCTCTAAGTTCCTGTAAATGACTGTGAGGATGTTACTACCCAAGATAAACTTCCCCGGAGACTTTCACACTGAAAAGGATTATTCTTCTACGAGAAATATTCTTGAATTCTACCAAGAAGCCTTGATTTGTCTGCCTACTAATCTCTTGGCTTAGAGAAGATGCAGCCCTTACCTCCATGGCTTCCTGCGCTATATCAGGCATGCTGGATTGTGGAACGAGTTGTACAAGGCCTGTAATTAATTCAGCCGTGCTACCTTGCGTCTCAGGCCCTTGTTTCCTGGGATTCTAAAGGGCAAAAAGGAAAGCAAGTTTAAGTTGTAGAACCTTTTAATGACTGGCCATGTTACTGATGGCTACAGCGGCATTCCTGTAATCAAACCAGGTGGAGTTCTGGGTCTTCAAGAGAGTACCTCTGGGTTTTTGAAGCTATGATACCCCCTGCGTATCGTAACTTGATAGAATTGAAATATTTTTACATGAAACAATAAACAGACCTGACAAAATAGAAGATCTAAGACCACATCTTTCTACTCATCGAAATGATGTCTACTTTCCCCCCCACCCCTTATTTTAATTTTCTTCTTGTTCTCTTCCCCTCCCTACCTGTCTTCAGAGTTACAAAGCTTCACGCTCCCTTTCACTGCCTTGCTCTGGTTCTGTAAAATTTCTTACAGTTTCTTTTGGGCTTGTCTTTTTCCTTTGAAAGCACAGAAGTGTTATAACCAGAGAAAGGAATGACTAGGGACATATCCTAAGATGCTAGGTTTGTGGTTTTAATTTTTATTCATTTATCAGCTTTGAAAGTGTATTTTACTATGAATGAGTAGTAGGCTATACTTACACACAGCAAAAGCTTTGGATCGGCGTGGATCAGTTTTACCAAGGATAACAGCAAGAACTTGTAGCTTCTCGTTTCCAAATCAGTAGGTTTTTCTTTAAATTTAAGGCTTGTCATTTTCTCCTTAAATGTAAGACTCTGATGGAAGGAAAAATCACAGTCATTGTCAGCAAGGTAGTCTACCCAGTAGTTATAATTCAGCATCTTATGAAGCCTACTGCTTTTATTATTCACGGAAAAGTTTACAAGTATGCAAAATTCACTCAAGTGCAGTCACATAGCCTTCTGCTTTAAAATCCCCCTTTACATATGCATACTCTCGCTTCATTAGCTCTTCCAAGTCTCCTTAAGAATTGTTTTAGCTGCATGTGGACAGAAGGAAAGCTTTTGTATAAGAAACTGTGGCAAAAGAAAATCGGATAAAAGGACCGAAAAGAATTTACAGGAATGTTCTCTGGTCTGAGAAAGAAATAAATGCTTCCGAGTAAGCTTGAATGAGAACTTTTTTCCAAAGGCAAACTATTCTCTTTATTTTCTGCCACAGCCACAGTCCAGATGATAGCATTTTCATCTCCACAGCCCCTGAAAACATGAACCACATGTTTCACAAAGGTGAAACTCTCCCTTTTAAACTATTTTGTCTAGTTTATTATTAGCTACGATCTCAAACAATAACGTGAACTTTTCATTTCCACTAAACTGACAAGTTTTGAACACCACCACCACCACAACTATTCTGAAATCACCCTCGAGGTAAGTGAGGAAGAGATATGACATTGTACAGCTCTACAAGAAATTACAACCTCGTGCTAAATAGTTGTAGTGAAAATATACAGAATAAAATCTACCACGTAAAAAGCATCCAGTGAAGAAGCAGATACCACACTGGTAGAGGTAACTAATTCTGTGCTAAACCTGACTTTACTACAGTTAAGGGAATTCTGAGAAGAGGTACATGACAAAAGCCAAGTTGTTACTGTGAAGAGATTTGTTTGCTTCACACGACCAAAACTAAAGACTGTCACTAAACAAAGACAGGGACACGGCTGCTCTCTGCAAATACATCGTGGGGATAAACAGACAACACTGGAACAAGAACTCATGGGGAGAAGTTTAGGCTGGAAATTAGAAAAGAGGTCTAACCATCAGGGCAGGAAGATTCTGGAAGAGCACTGTGGTGCAAGACTAGGGGGGCAAAAAGAAAAGAACAGAACCAACAAAAGTCTTCCCTTCTACGAAGGAACTCAGCTGGTTGAGAAAGGGATCATTGCCTTGCAATGGCCAAAAGCAGCTGAGGAGGTCTCCTCCAGCCCTGCTCTCCCATGTAAACCACGCTGCGTCTGTACCCCGGGGGACGAGAGGTGACTGCAGTGGTAACTATGCACAGAAAAGTCAGAGCAAGGAAGAGGCTTTTCTGCGGTAGTCCCAATGGGTCATACTTACAGCAACAGAGGCCCACTGCCATGCAAAACAGTGACTGGTTGGCATCTGACCATGTGAGCGACAGCAGCCAATAAGAACGGAAAATAAGAAGCAGAAGACAAAGCACCACCAATCAATGACAGAGTTGCCATTACAATACCCCTGCTATTTTCTGAACAGATAAATATATACATGTAAAAAGCGAGTTAAACATGTTGGAGCTTTCAACTAAAGGTATTTTGATCATTTGCTTTCATTTGAGAAGACCAGTAGGAATATTTCCATTATCATTTTAGGCCTTCGAAAACAACCAACCAAGTTTACTCAACACATTCAAAGTCCTAACTGGTAAAGTTCAGAGAAAGCCAACGCAGTTGCATGTGAACTGGGTAAAAAAATTTGGATTAACTACAAATTTGAATTTACTCAAGAGTTTTTCCAAGACAACCAAGAATAGTGACTTTATTTCATAATGCTTGAAAAAATCTTTTACTTTGTTGCTGTCACCAAGACCAAACAGTCAACTTGCTCAACAGAAAGCAAGCAAGAGAAATGGAAAGAGAAGATGCTCGTGCCAATCGTGGTAAAAGCATTGCAGTTCTCAGAAATTATCTTTGGACACCGAATGCTTTTGTTTTTCAGATTGAGGGGACATATCCCCCAGCTATCCACACAGCAAGAAAGCTTAAAATGGACAGTTAGCCACAGAGGACAGTTACAGAAGAAACTTCGTAGCCAGTTTAAAAGCAGTATGAAAACTGAGAAACGTACATCACTCGCTGACTAGAACCAGTCAATACACCGACACCTGCAAGGCCTGCAGAGCATGCACGGCTCTCTGTTGCTTTTTGGATTGCAATGCTCTTCCCCCCTCTAGTTTCCAGTCTAAAGTTAATGACTAAAAAAGCTGGAAAGGAACGGAGACATGGGAAAACCAACAGGTTTGTGTTGTAACAGATTCTTTGGAAGTCTTACTGGAGTCATGCGGATTGCTGGATGTGCCCCACAGCCCTGAATAGCTTTGTGAAGGGTCTCACTGAACATGCTGCGAAGCTCCATGGAATGGCAGTACACAGCGTCGATCTTTGGCCACCAGTCCAACGCAGACTGGAATGGAAACACAGACATGCTCAAATGTTTAACTGGTAATATACAAGTTAGACTGTGATTTTAGATCTCTGAAAGTTATAAAAGCTGTAGCAGGACAAACCTTTACGCGAGTACTTTACACAGTATTACAGACACGTTGATTTTACGTTCTCATCGCAAACCTCGTACTATTTAGAGGAGTAGTAGCAGAAGCGACACTGCCAACTTAGCCGCTCGCTGTATTTACTACTCTTCTTTCTCAACAAGCCATAAATTCAGGAAATCGTGGCAGATTTCAGGATACTGAAGGCTAGTAAGTAATAATTCAAAGCAAACAAATGTCCGCTCAATTCATTGTTATACACTAAGCAAAAAGGAAAATCGGCATTTAAAGGGCCTGATAATGTCGGAGACGCTGTATTACCCCACCACATCTACAGCAGCATTTCCTCCCCAATCTGTCAAAGTGCCAAATTTGTTCTCTTTTTTTTTTTTTTTAAAAGTATAGTTTTCATTACAGTGCTGGGATAAATGAAATAGAAAATGTTCTGCAAATGAAGGATGACTGGTTGCTCGGCACTGTCTATTTTCATACTGATCAGAAAACTATTTCTGAACAGCATAAAAATTAAAGTCATATTTTAGTGTCTTAAAGTCCAGTAAATTGAAGATGAACAACTGCACAAACTTTCCAATAGTTTTGTCACTCAGCATTTACTACAATTCTACTCTACTTAAATTCGCACTGGATCAAATCCCTGAGCAATACCAGGAGGCCAGCTCTTCTCCAACTCCCATGTCTATGGGCTAGAAGCAGCAGAAGGTGGTGTAACTGCCTCTGCTGGGGTTTTTCTTGTATCACTAAAGCAGCACCTATTATAAAACCAGTGAACAAGCGATTCATTTGCCATCCTACGTTAGAGGGTATTAGAAATATTTGTACTGAAATTCTATACTGGAATACAGGCTCTCAAACTGGGAATCTGACTGGGGGACAGCGTGAACAGAGATTTGTATGTCCTTCCTTATTATCAAGCAAGTCTTGCTGCATGGATACAGGCAACAAGATTTGGCCTAGTTGTAGACAATAAGCAGATATTGAGCTGATGAGAAGCCACAGATTGCTGGGCTGATCGAATACCTTCAGAACTTACATTTGTGATTATTCGGTGGAGCGAATTTACCAGTACATAATGAAATGTTGATGGGGAATTCTGTGCCAAGCAGATCTACAATAAAAATAGATAAAAGCCACTTAGGAACATCCTTGTTATCGACAAAGCTGTCAACTCTAAACAAAATTCAGTCTAATAAGTTGAGTTTTATAAAAATATGCAGGGATTTTTTTACTAAGTTGAACTTATTTATGAGCTTCCATCTGCTGTTAGCATATCTTTTATAGCTGCCACATCATCAGTAGTCTGTGGAGAACGACTTACCAGCAAGTAGTGTTCTCACCTTAAAGTGTTGGTTATTATGAGGGTTTATACGGAAGCAGGAAACTAAGCAGTCGATCATAAGGTCTACATCTGCATTTTGATTGCCTCTTGAAAAAGGTTTGCTTGGATTAAACAGCAAATTCTAAATATATAAAGAAAAACAAACAAACAAAGAAAAAATATATAAATCAGGCACTGAGAGTATTCTTGTCTACTTTCAATACACCCTCGGATATTCAATTAAAGAGAAATTCAAAGTTTATTTCAGCATTTTAAAACTCTATTTTCTGCACTGCAAACAGGAAACAGGCAGTTTTACCTTAAGATCTACTACCATGGACTGCACTAGTAGGAAAATGACGGAGTTATCTTCCCAGTTGATGTAGGTAGACGCTTTGCACAGTTTAACACAAGCAATCGCAGCACTTTCAGTCAGCTGTCTGCTCCCGCTGTGGCCTGCAAGTGCTTTCCTGAGATTGTCCAGGAACAGTTTCTGCAGGATTCAAACCAGGAAGAGTGATAACCAGAGCCTTGGTGACCTGTGGTCAGGTTTTTTAGATCCTTCAATATCAAAACCAAACACTGCTTGCATTTTCCGATCAGAAATCACAGATATGGGGATTGCAAAAACCAACCTGATGCAGCATTCTGGAGAAACGTTATGTTCTAAGACATTCATTTTGAACGATCTAGGGCAATCAGAATGGCTGTTTACTCTTAATCATAATGCTTGCAGCCACATCGAATTCACCATCTGCTACAGGTACTCCAATTACAGAACACGCAGCAGACGCCCGGCAGAAGCCAGACCTGGGCGCTACAGGCCAGCTAGAAGCAATGACGAGTTTGCTGCTGGTGGAGGCAGGGGAAATCACAACCCTGGGATTCAAATCCTCAGGGAGAGGTAAATGTTCTGAAATAATACTGTCTGGGACATACTACCTGCATGAATTATTGACAGTGGAAGAACATACGTTAGGTGGCAATTTAAAAAGGGTGCATGAATTTACATATGGAATTGGAACGGGCATTTTAGGCAGGAAAGGCAAAATACAATACACCTGAAATACAGAATAAGCAAAACCAAGCATCCCCTAGAAATCAGAACCAGAATTCAGATAGTTTTTTCTCTTACCTTGTTCATTTTAGTTTCCTCTACCACGTCCTTTGCTATATCTTGGATTATCTCTGGACATAGGACCAGGAGTATGATTTGCAGCGGCCAAACTGCCGCTTTACGTTTTGTGCTTTCAGCAAAGCCATCCACTAAGTCAAACAACTTCTCTGCACAATCTGCGTGAAATAGAACTCCAAGTTCAATAGCAATTTTAGTTATGCAAAAATAAAACACAGGTATAAAAGAGCTAAGGGATAGCACCACCTACACATCAGCAAGTTCTGCTTTGCTCATTACTGGCATGCTACCGGGGATAAAACGGTCTCAAGCCAGCTAAAGACATGCTTTACCTGGAAACACAAATTTTCCTGGTTTTTACTAGAGACAAATACATTTGATGTTATCCAAGCTTCTGTTTTTTCCTCTATCAGGATGAACAAAATATGTATTTAAAGAGTTTCCATGTTTGGGGTTTTATTTCTTTGTGTTGTGAACCACAAAATGAATGCCTTTAAAAGGTGAGTCGGAAGAGAAGAGACAATATATCCCCAAATGCCCTGACAAACACCGACAGAAATCTGTTTCTTATTTGCAGGGTGCACAAGAACCAGAGAGGGCACAAAATGCAAGTGAATGTTGGGATGTCTGAGAAAGCAGCTTTTGACACCACGTCATTTGTTGTGCCTTACCAGCCATATCAGTCTGGGGCGTTTGATACAGCTTTGTGAATTCATCAGGATAGTTTTCCACCCAGTTCCAAAATGCCTGCAAATAATGAAAAAACACCTTTACATTCCAGAGTTTCAAAGAACTTTTTCTGAATTATGTACTTAAAATAAGATGTGACTCTTACTTCTAATCCTTCAACACTTCTTGCAGAACATCAGAGATGCACCACATTATATTTTGTACTAAATTACCAAATTGCAGCTATTCCCAGATTAGAGAAAGTCTGCAAACAATCAGTGGAACAGAAGACAACAATCAAAATCCTTACCTTTTCAAGACTGTTGATAACCGCTAACTGAGCTACTTTCTTAAGGGCTTTAAACTTGAACACAGTCTCTGTAAAGGTAACACATTTCAGCCTTTAGAAAAGAAACCTGGTTCTCAAGAGCAACACTGATCATAAAAGACACTTGAAGTGCAAAGCAATTTTTAAACGAATGCCTTTATACTACTGAAGCATTTTAAAATACTTCTGTAAATACACGACTGGAGTTAACACAGCAATATGAAGATACAGGTAGCAATACCACGGTGTCATCTTTAACTAGCCACAGTCAGATAAAAATATTTCAAAGCACAGGCTCAAATCATACCTTGCAAGAGTCGTTTTAGTTTTGAACAATCCACACTGATGTACTGTAAAAGTTCAATATCATGAACATCAGCATTATCTTCTGAACAAACAGTCAGTTCCTGTAATCTAAAAATATGCAAAGTAAACTAACTTCTCCATCGGTTATGTCAGAGAGGTATGAGCACACGCCTACGATTCCATACATTTGAATAGCAGGGCATATTATGTGACCTCACACAATCCCATCTCCTCAGATACACTTTTCCAGCTTCAAAAATGAAAGATGGATCTTGCATGTTTGGGAGTTAATAGTAGGGGTGTATTCCAACCTCATAATGAAAATGGCTTTAGAAATACCAGTGATGAGTCTTACAAGACACCGCTGCCATCTGGTGACATTTTATGCCTAAGATTTGCCTAAATCCTTCTGTTATCTACCATACCGGAGCAGTAATCTCGTCACCTTTTCGACTATTAAATTCCTGGAGTCACAACACCTTTAGAGTACTGCTCCTTAACAGCAAGCCTTGCCCCAGCTACTCTCTCAAGAGTGAAACTGTGACTGACAGGACTTAAAATCACTGAAGTGAGCTCCAACCACCCTCTGCAAGCTGAAGAAGGACTGTGTTTTTCTGGCCTGAACAAACAGGATGGAGTTTAATCACACCAGTATGCACACAATAGCATCTTTTCACACTTGTGCATGAGATGCTTAGCAAACGTCTCATCAGATACTAGGACACTAATAAAGAAATCGTACGTTCTCACAAACCAAAGACTGCCATGTCTTGTTCCAAGGCTACAGATGTGTTTTAGACATGGAATGTGATTTCTAGTACTACACACAAAAGCAGTTCTTCATTTCTTCAACGCCAGGGAAGCTTAACAGCCCTCGCTGGGAATGGGAAGGTCCCCACTGCTGTGCTTTTCGTGCCAAAAATCCCCCAGCTGCTGTATGAGGCCCAGAACTATGCCTAAACAGGAAGCAGAGGTCAGGGGATCAGCAATGCTAACTGTCGGCAAGCTGACCCCTGTGGAGATCAGCAACAACTGGTCAAGTATTTAACTATTCATGTACAAGCTGTCTTCAAGTCAAAAACAGGTTAGGGAAAAGCACCATGTTCCAGCTCAAAGAGGTGGTAAGAAGGGCTTTGGAGCCTGAGAAGTAAACCGTGCTAGACAGGTGAGTAAATACAGATGCACGGACTACGCTCAGAGACTGTCAAAAACCTTCAACTGAAAAATACTTCCTACAAAAGCAGCAAAGGAATCATTTCCATTTCCATAAGCAACAAAACAATCAACCTATTGAGTAAAACCACATCCTCCACGCTAGCTGCCAAGTCTATGTTCTTGAAACAGAAGTTAATAAAGGCTCTGTAAAAGTTTTAAAAATACTTAAAATTCCAAATTGTTAAATAATTTTAGACTGTTTTCTAAAATGCAAGTCTTTTCCACAATGTTGGAACGGAACCGCTTTTACGTTATAAGGAATATATAAATCTTTGTTGCAATTAATTGGCACATGCACTGCTATGTGACCACACAGAGCTGCCCAAGCCCCACTTCTACTAAATCAAGGATGCCGACAGCTGCAGCGGTGTGAGATGAGAGCTAAGCTACTGCGAGGAACCCTCCAAAAACATCAGTCTTTCAGTAATGAAAAGTTTAATACACAATTCTAGTGGACTGGCAAATGCTGAAGTGTCAGAAGGATCCAGAACAGGGTAAAAGGAGCAAGGAAATACATGGAATCTTTGGGCTTGTCTCTCTTCTCACTCAGGACAGCAGAAAAGACAGTTATTTCTACAGTAAATGTGCTGTGAGACTCAAGTCAGAAGACAAATGGGTCTTTTCCAACAACTAACAAGCAGTCCAGCTGTTTTGTCCCCTTCAGGCATAAGACAGATTTAACATAAAATCCTTCAAGCAGGAACAATTAGGAAGCAGAACAGCCTTGGAGCTCCGACAGAGCTGTAGACAATCAGAAATTTTGCATTCCCAAACCGTAAGTAAATGGACACAAACCATTATCTTCACCATCCTTTTTTTTTTTTTTTTTTTCCCAAAACACCTTGCACCCACAAGAACTTACTCAACTTACTCAGCTGAGCTGTCATCGCTTTCACCCCACAGCAGCATTTGACTCGTACTTACAAAAGCAGATTAAAGAAAGCAATAAATGCAGCTCACAGGCAGCCCGCTGCCCGAAACCGCCAATGGACGGGACGTTTCAGGTTCAGTTACAACCTGAAACTCAAGCAGAATTCTGAAAGCTAGAGGGAGTCGTGCTTCAGAACTATCTTGTTAAATACCATTTAAACAGTTAACTTTTCCGAAAGGAGGCAGACTACGATTCATGACATGTTCTGGACACCAACACGCAGCAGATCTAATACACTTAGTCAGGCTACCGAAGAAGACCTACCTGGTGGAAATGCGGCTGAACACAGCATTGAAGTTATTGCAGCTAAGAGAAAAAAGAACCCCAGAGGCAGAATTACGTAGTTCAGCTGCATGCTGGTTCCCTTCACGGTAAGTGTGGATGAAGTGGCAGATTTCTGGCAGTAACTGTTTCACCAGCATAGTCTCGTCTAGTCGCATGGTGTCCTTCGGTTGCTAAAAATAAACATTCAGTATTTCATGAAACTCGGGTTTGTACGTTTGGAGGCAAAAAAAATGGAGCATCTGCCCCTAGTAGGCCCAGGACTGGAATCTAAACTTCTAATTCTGCCTGCAGGCTACCACTGACCATGGTGGAGTAGCCTACACAGAAAAGGCTTCTTTCCACTTGAGCAACAACCCATCATTCAAACCATCTTATATTTGCAGCTAAGTCTCCAAAATACATAGGGCACCAAGTTGATCAACCTCATCAAATACCAAGCAAAATAACAAACTAGTTTTTGAAGTAAAACACATTTTGGTGAATGCACCCTGCTATCTGTGCAGTGTTGGCAGCAGAGCATTAACTACCTTGGCTTGGAATGGAAGCTCAAAGGGCAAAGACCCACCCTTACTTTTCTTTTTTTTGGTAGTGTTCTAACCACTGTATTTTGACAGCAACTATTTTATATTAAAAAAAAAAAAATTAAGCAAAAAAGAGGTGCTTCTCCCTTGCTTTTGCCTGGGATTGCTGTGTAGAGTCAAAAATGGCTTAACTTTCCTGCAAAAGAAAAATCTAATTTTTGCCAGTTTGCACAGCATGAGACATAAGGAAACTATTTACAAAAGAATTCAAAGTGAAACTTTGCTCTACTAAGAGCAAGTTTTAACAGAAGGGTCAGCATTAAAGCTTTCTAAAATTCTACCAGTGAATTTACCATAGGGAATTGGGAAGTTTCGGAGACTCCCACTTAGTTGACCTGAGTCCTGTTGCCATGAGAACTTGATGAAACATTGAGCAAGAACAGCGAGCAAGAAATACGTCCGAAGATATCACAGAACACAACACTCTTTGTATAGAACTTTGGCTCAGTCTTATTAAACATATACTGTCTTGACTTGCTCTCATTTGAATTGACAAAGCAAGAGGTATGCAGCACAGTTTTAGGCTGTTCAACTATCACCTATCAGGAAATAACACAGTGATGTTTCAAACCATCTGCACAGAAGAAATACTTTAAAAGAACTCGTTTCTGAAGTTAAAAGAGTTTTGTTAACTCACTGTGTCCAAGTGACAAAAAGTACCCAAAGAGAGGTATTTACCTCAGCTGGTAAAGCTGAAAACTAGTCTGGAAAATGTATTTACCTGGATCTTTTGTGAATTTAGAAGAATCCACAATTATTCAGACCGGTTTAGTACTGTAACAGAAGATATGGGGCTTGACAAATCTAACCATAATAAGGGGCATTACCTTAGAGAGAAAGGACCTTCAAAAACTGTTGCAGGGAAACAGCTTAGATGATTTCATGACATTCATCCAGGAATACAGCTTGAAATAAAAAAACCCTCCTTTCTTGTTAAAGGAATAAACCATTGCAAATTTTGCTCGCAGTGCAGTTTGGCTTTGCAATTGTACAGCTCAGCACAGTAAGTCGTACAACCGTTCACGTCCCAACGGTAATAGCAAACTGCCTCGCAGCAGAGCTCTGACTGGAAACCTCAGGCCTGGACTCCCAGTGGAAGCTTGGACACGGTTAACCAATGTAATTTAGGAAACACCTGCAAAAGTCATCTTTAGAGTAGCGATAAAAAAGGTTCTGCTCTAGATACAAGTACATGAAAAATTACTTCAACAAATGAAAGTTCTAAGAAACTTAAAGAAAAATCAACACTATACGCAGAAAAATAAGTAGCATAAAACTGAAACCTCACACTGAATTTATCTGCTACCCCATTACTTTTTTTGTTTACACTGTCAGACAAAACTGTTTTGATGCATCTATTCAAAAAATACTGAGCAGAATCTGCCACAAGCATTCAAAGCTTATAAAAATCTAACAAAACTTTGTAACGGCATCTAATTCTTCATCTGGGTTTGTATCTGCCCTTACTCCAGTTCACACATCTCTGAGTACAGCTGTCCAGTTGTCTGCCATTCTTTTTCTTAAAGAAAATCATTATTTATAACTCCACAAATGAGTTGAGTAGCAGGAAAGGCAAATTCACAAGTTTACTCGAATCTATCGAGCTGCAAAAAAAAAAATTCACTAATTTTAGGCAAAAGCATCCCCAAACCCTTATTTTATCAATTCTATCAACTACTTGCATTTATAGGAAGATTCAGTATTTTTTAAATGGCATTAATTATACCTTACTCTAAATCAGATGAGCTTTAACCCCAGTACTAGTAATAACAGATAGACAAAGCATTTGCCTTGTACTCTCTAACTCCTTTGATTCCAACTCAGCAATGGCTTATGCAAGCCTACTCACCCCTGCCAGACATTTTTCCAGTGTATCCAAGATAATCAGCTGAGACAGATACAAATTCTTTTCAGCAGTTTCTCCAAATATTCTCTGCAAGTAGAAAGGATATGGATTCAACCGAGACACAGAAATCTGACTTGCAATGCGTTCCAGTAACGTCGCAATGTGGCACAGTAACTTACGGCTCCTTTACCGCTCTGGTTTTCAGTTCAGAAATAAAATTAGATTAAAATAGCAATTAAAACCAGAAATACCTTCTGTCCGGTATGCAATGCCAAATCTAGTAAGGGACAAGCAGCTACTGCGCGGCACGGCCGGAGGCACACTGCAGCCCCTCACCTTCAGCAGGCCTATCATTTCTTCAGAAATGGAGGTTACACCTTTTCAGAAACTATTTTGGCATCAGTTACTGCTGACTGCTCTCCAGTTACGTACTTCATTGCTAACATCCTAACAGAACTGACGTTACAACAAATAAATCCATACTGACAAGCTGATTAAGAGCGTTGCAAAACTTAGCACAGACCCCAGGAAGAAACAGGAGAGAACCTCCCAGAAGGTGCCACGCGCTGGGTACTGGGTGAAGGCAGAATTCCATCGGGTGTTGGAGCTGGCACCCAATTCACAGCCAACGACAGTGACTAGTTCCAGCAATGTTAAGACCGCAAAACAACGCGGAAAAAGATTTAGCCAAAAAGATATTGGTACTACCACCTACACATGGAACACACGTAGAAGCCACCCAAAGGAAGCTCTATTTTACACCAAAGGAGAGGTCAGCTCAACCGAGTCTAAGTTTCAGCAGAGTGCAAACCCTCTAGACTTTTCTGAACTAAGACCACCGTGCCAGTTTACTGGTCGGGTTTCTTTCAGCTGTAGAAAGCCTTCGGAAATATTGCTGATTCACACAGCTCAGCCCAGCAAACATCAAAACTGTTAAGTCTTGCTCCTCAGTGGATTTTCACTGGCATTTTTAGCTAGGTCTTTCCTCTCAACATCTATAGATCATATTCAGAAAGTTGTTTTAACTGTGTATATTTCTTACTTATCAATCATCTTACAGATCAACACGTTTCTTCGTGGCTGTGGAGTTTAATTAAAATAAGCTCACTCTTGGAAGCGATTACGGGTAGTTTTAAGCAGCCTAAAATCCCCAGCAGTAGGGCAACCTGTCTTCTGGTTTTGTCAGTCCTCCGCAGTGATATAGCAGATGCACATCTCCGTACGACTGACATCCAAAAGAGCTCACTGCAAACTATCTTACTAAAATAATTTTTCAACATAGTGCTACAGGTTGGCCCCATCTGTTACCTGTTCGTGGAGATGCCACACGATCACAAATCACTGCTTCAAAGGTACCAAACTCTTCTCATGACAAATCCAAAACCAGACCTCCCATAAATGAAAAAATGATAACTGCATCTTCCTCTTCATAAAGGTTTCCTGAGCTTTCCATTTACCCAACCTAATGGTAACAGTTCTTATTTTTAGAGTTGACATGCTCGCTCTTTTTTTTCTTTTCTAGGCTTCTCTTTTCTTTGGTTCCACTGAGGTCTGGTTTAAATTACAATTTTAGTGATGCTGAGGAGTCAAGTATTTCAATGGATTTCAGAAATCATTTTATGGTTCCCCTGGCGGCAGAAGAGAAATCCAGTATGCAGAAGGAAACCACCTACTAAGATACCTGGCTCTGAAGATTTGTCTCTGAAACTCGTAGAAAAACCACCTTGAATCTCTTCCCCTACACACCAGCCTACTGCTCTCAAGTATCAGCACAGAGCGGTTTACGGTGCGGCTGTGGCCTCTGTCAGACACCCCGTGGAGGAGCTGTGTAGCACCCCCCGCGATTTCAGCTGGTATCCCTTTGGAGCTGAGAGTCCCCAGTGGCACTATCAGACACGAGACTGTTCAGAGATTTTTCTTACAAGGTTCTGACTGAAATGCACCTGTTTGTTTAGCCATATGTATATACACATATACACGGGCCAGAACATCCAAATAGCCCAAGTTTCAAATTCTTTTGAATTCTCTTTTCCTTCCTCTTTTCCCAAAACGGTTCCTGGCAGGTGCTGCTCTGACAGGCAGATGAGGGGGGAAAAATCCCCTCCTAGCACTGCTGCTCAGCAGCTCCTTTGCCCCCACCCCGTGCTCCTCCCCAGGGAACTGCAGCAGCTTTCCATGCAAGGGCAAACGTCGTCCTCGCCGCCCAGCGTGCAGCGCGTTCTACTGGTACCTAAACTCTGCTCAGACCTGATGCAGTACTAGGTACCTTTACATACCCACTCCTTAGCCAGCCACATCCCTTCCCACGACTAGTAGAAAATTCCTCTTAACCACCACCCTCCTTTGGATTTCTCTGCTACAGCTATCTCCGTGTCTTTACACGTAACACGGCCCAGTGCTGTGGAGGAACTTCAGCACAAGGATGAAAAGAAAAAAAAATAATTAAGCGTAGAAGGCAAGCAACAAACTGAGTAAATTTCAAGTGAGTCTCTGAAAACCATGTAATATGAATAAGTAACAACCATTTTGAAAAATCACTCAACAATCTAAAATTAGAAACTTACCATGTTATTAACATTTTTTAAGATATTAGTGAGACCACTGATGACCAGGGAAAACTTGTACTTGGAAATGTTTATGAGACATTCCTTGTTGTGCTCCGTACTGACTTTGGTGTGGGTATTCTGCTGGCCAGCCTTTATTGGAAGCTGTGAAAAGAGAAGAGTTTTACAAGCTTTTTTACACCAGAATGTACATCCTTAAATTAAGATGAGTTTAAAAATTTCGAGACACCAGAAACAAGCCTGAAAAACATTCTAGAAGAGACAACTACAAGCACATTATTTCATTTTCTCTATATTTGTCTTTCTATGCGTTATCTCCAAAACAAAATACTGAAGTTCACCTATCCCTTTTTCAGAACTGAAACTAAACCTCTACTTCGGGATAAAATTTTCTACAAACCAAATGTCAAAGCAATTAAAAGGAGCAGAAAAATGCAAGATAGAATTCTGAGGGGAAAAAAAAAAAGTTTATTTCAAAAACTGCTTCGTTAAATACGAAGAATCTTCACAAAGCCCAGACCTGCACAAAGCAGGTGAGCTTCAAGGTGGTAACAGCGGTTCCATGCATCCCCTCTACTCCTTCACAGGGCAGAACTGGCCAAGAGGTACAACCAAGCCCCAGGAGGAACCACCACCGAGAGCCAAGGACTTGGGCTACTCAGGGGTGCCCACACAAACGCACCCCACCACGAGCTCAGCCGCAAACACGCTTCAACCACTTGCGAGCCCAACACAACTTGTGAGCCCCACATCACTGACCCTTGCCCAGCATCCAGAAGCAAAAACCAGACCTGAAACGCATCTTTTCCAGGAGAGATAAGATTGAGAGCGACTGCACAAAACGGAGACATTCCTCCTGCTGCACAAACACTGGGCACTTTGTTTCGCGCTGGACCCAAATTCTTCAAGGGTCACAAACGAGTCACTTCCCAAGCATGCACTCGCTCCCCCGGCGCGCTCCTCTGTGGCATCAGCCCCTTATGAACCCCACACAGCAAGGTGAGAAGTGAACCCTCACCAAAATTCATTTTACTGAGGATTTGTATTTTTAAAAAGCAAAGAAACGTGGGAACAAAAAAAGGAATCTCTTTTATAATCCACGCGTGCCATTTGTATTCGAAAGCGCGGCCTAGGAAATGACTATCTACCGAAACTTCTATCGCTAGAAGTTTTAACCAATTTTGACTGGAATTCTTGATAAATGTGTATTCTGAAAGACAATCATAACGCAAAGTACATGGCCCGGTGTAATATTTTTGCATTAGAAAGGATATCTTTAAAAAAAAGAGAGAATTACAATCAGCTTTACAGCTGCAAAATGCTTGAAGGGCAACCTCCAGGTTGGGTGCCTCAAGCAGACACGGTACCCTCACACCTCCCCAGTTACACTGCTGTCAGCAGCCATCATCCCTACGACCATTTAACAGCACTGTCTTTGCTGAGAAAAGCTTAAAGGCCCATATTTTAAATGTTGAATGGCTTGATTAAAGAACCCCAAATGTGGAACATTTTTTCCAGCAGCCTTGGCAGGATCATTAAACGCGGTCTGCTCAACAGCCACACCTTCCACTTGTAGGGCAAAGGACCTCTCTAATACACTATCTAGTTTTATGCCCAAGGGTAATTTCCTCTCTGTATAAACTGGGGTTTGGGTTTGAAGGATCAGTTCTTTTGATCACAACGGAAATTGGCTGGTTTTTTCCTAAGAGAACGGCTGACTCAACTGAAAAACGTGACAGAACCACCCTGGCAGATCCCACCAAAGAGCCAAGAGCCACAGGAGGGTCCCTGAGGAGCCCTCGCTGTCACCCAGACAGTGGCACCACGGGCTACATCCAGGATGCCACACCAAGGGACTGCTCCTCCCTGAGGAGGCCAGATGCTCTTCACCTGTACAACCTCCTACAGCATCAAGTTCCACAGGACAACCGAGGTGACTTCCACATCACTTGCAAGTGTTCAGGCTGTAACGCTTTACAGCGGCACGATGCATTTCAATGTGCTCTTTTAAAACTGGAGGAAGCAGAACAAACAGCATTTATGACTCCAGGTTTGTTTTCATTGTTGGATGTTATTTCTATAATGCATTTTCAGAAGCCATTAGTGCAAGATAGATACATTTAATTAAAAATTTCCCCATTCCTAGTATGTTTTATTTGAATTTTCAAGTCTCTGTGCTGACAAAAGCAGAAAAGCTCAATACCGCTGAGTGATAAAACACTTCAGAAGTGCCTCTCAAAGAAACTGTGTCATAGATCTAGTTCTGTATGCTCCCATGCCATAGAAACATTGTACTGCGTGCCTCTGGAGCTTCCTGCCACAACAGCCACTGCAGCAAGGTCACCGAGAAGTAAAACTGCTTTTTATACTACCATTTAAAATAGGAAACTATATAAAAAGGAAACATTAGCACTGTTTGGGTTTTTTTAATTTCTCAGCCATTTCCTTTGTGCACTCTGACATGCTGGAGCTTTTTATGTCCCCTAATGGAATGCAGTGCCAGTGCTGAGTGACCAAGAAGAAACTACACAAACATCCATCAAGCTCAACATTACAAGAAAAAGAGAACAAAACAAAACGTTTAAATTTTCTTTTTTTTTCTAAAATAAAATCAAAGGCAATAAGAGTAAAGATTGAGACAAATGGTTTCTGGTAGAGCTTTTACTGGAATTAGAAGTTAAAGCACAAAGCTTAAATGTAACTAGAGCTTCAAACTGTGCACCACTTTGGACTCATCCCAGTTTCACAGAGGGACAGTCCACGACTCTAATTCAGCTATTATCACTGCTGGAATAGGAAGCAAGTCACCAGCATAACTATACTGGTGCAGGCACAGCCGCCCTGATCCCATCTGCCTTTCTCTGGCTAAGGTGACAGGGAGCAATGGCATCCTGGTCCGCCTCGCGCCTTACCTTACACCGCAAAGACAAAGACAAAATAGGTAGCTGAAAGCTGGAATCTTTCCAGCCATCAAATTTTAAATCTTTTAAGATCAATTTAAAAAGCACACTGCTGCAAAAGACACGGAAAAGCCATTAAGCAACTGAGCCCGAGAGTTGCAATAATGCAGAACAAGACCCAGAGTGTCCCAAATTCCGGATCCCAGGCAGCTGGTGTATCAGGTATCGCTGAAACAAGCGGAAAGGCAGATCTGAGAGATGAAGAGAAGTGCCTACCAGCTTACACCAGCCACGCAAGCTCCCCAGCTGTTAAAACACACCTTGTGACCACATAGGCAGTTTAAGTCAAACTTCATTTCTAGATGCATTTCTGACTTCAATTTCAGAAGCCCCGCTGACCTACCTATGGCTTCTCCAGCATCTGCTGCTGAGACCATCCTGAAAACAGCCTCTCTCAACTTGCCCAAGTAAAACTGAATTCTTCCATCTCCATGAAAAAAATGTAAATTCAATCAATAATCATAAATATTATTAAAAATATAGTATAATTTAGGGGAAAAAA
>JAAGNO010000729.1:0-28478 GCA_033439905.1 Ceryle rudis | reverse complement strand
AGGATTCATTTTAAAGAAGACTTGTGCAGCTTGATGTCAGGCTGGGAACACTGGGCAGAAAATGCTGCTCAAGGATGTTATTTTATAGCATTTTCTTTCCCCCTTTAACACACCCCATCGTGTGCCACAGAGACCCACGAGAACTTTCCAGACTGCACTGATTATTCATAAAGTGTTGGGATCTGGAAAGTGCTGCAAGTCATTAATTTGAGACCACAGGTCATCAGGTTTGGGAGGAGAATTTGCACCACTCCCTCCCTGAAATACATACATCAGTGGGCTGCCTCCCTCTCACAGCAGCCCTTACTAATTAGGTAGGTTATTAATTTGAGAATCTTGAAGGAACTTACTTCTTTGCAACTTCTGCCAAGGACCTTTATAATTCTAACAGACCTTTTCCCTTCAGTCAACTTTTAGTCACTGAGAGCCTTTGACAACAGTACTTTTTCCTACACAGTCCTGCCCAAAACATCAGTCGTGATGTAAAAAGGCTGAGGACCTGTACAACCAGTTTTCTACTGCTCAACATCTCCTAGGATCGTCTGCCCATCTAAGGAAGGAGCATAAAGTGCTAGCAGATGTGACAGGTCACCCATCTCCCCTTCCCCAGACCTGCTGGGCAGGTGTCGGTGGCAGCAATAGGGAATACCCATGAATTTAGGGAAAAAAAAAAAAAAAAGAGAACTTAGTTGACTTTTCATGTAACTCCAAGTGGGAGAATCAAAGCACATGCCCCAGCTACAAACCAGCTCCAGCTTATTGGAAAGTGGATCTGATATGAACATTTGCCACGTGTTCTGGTTTTGCACTGTGGAAGGCTTGCAGTAAGTTAAACTGGAAAAATAAAGTCTAGAGAGCTGAGAAAGGAAATGTTTGTATGAACTTGATCTTTTCCTCTTTTTATCTTCGCATGAGCCATGCAGTGCCTTCACTTTCCTGCTGTGATGGCCAAGGCTGAGCTGTGGAGATACAGCATCCCCGGGGTCCTCAGGGGCTTTTGAGATGTTTCCATTTAAAGGTGGACCTTGAAATCCAGCAGCTGGGTCCATATGGAGCATTCAACATCTGGAGAAACAAGGTCAGTTCACTGGAGTGAAGTTAATCAGTAGCTGAAGGACCAGTCTAATCATGTAACCTCCGATGCGGGAAATACTGGTATTACTTGTATTGCTGGGAGCATTAGCAGGGACTTCAGGTGGGATGTTATTTCCAGCCGACCCTCAGAAAGGCACCTGGCTGTTTGCATTACCTCCTGGGTCAGGAGAGAGCCCTGGGAGTGCTCTTACACGTTTCAGGGATGTGGCAACGGGGCTGAATTCAGAACCACAGCCACAGAGAAGGAAAGATCTGTATTGATTTTTGTTTCAAAATTTTAATGGATTTTATTTGGTTGGTTGTTTTTTTGTTTGTTTGTAGTGGGTTTTTTTCTGAGAAAAAGTAAGTTCCCAACAGCAAACAATCAACAGCCAATTTAATTTCAGTCTTAACTTTAAATTCAGTTGGTAATTCTTGTATTTGTGATGTTCATTTGAGAAGTACAGATTAAACTCCTTTCTCTTTATATTTTTTTACGCTTCCTTCAGGGAGTGTATATGCCTCATTACCATCTCTTCAGACTAATAGTGTCTACCAAGCTGTGTATAACCAGAGTGGGAATTCAATGAAAATGAACAAAAAAGTATACATTATTGGGTGAGATAAAAGCTGGTAGACCATGCTGGATTTGTAAAGAATAAAGATAGAATTTCAAAGTGTTAGATAGGACTTGATATACCAGCAGGGCTAAGGGGACTTCCACTCTCCCTTCCCTGTCAGCAACAGCCCCTGAAGATCCTGTTAATGTTTCCACCGCCACATGAATACACAATCCTCTTCTTCTCATCTACCCCATCTTTGAAGCTAACAGGTATATTGAGGACACAAATTACTGTATGTGGGGAGTGGAGTTAATGTTTCTATTTCTTCTATCCTACAAGAATTTAGAAGTGGTAGATCACCGTCTCTCTCTTCTTTTTTTTTCATTCACCCACAAGAAGAGTTGATTTTCTGTTTTTCTGTTCCCATCTGCTTTTTCAACCTTGCACTGACCACTTATTGCAGTAAAGTAGGTGAATACACTAATATGACAAATTATGCTCTTTACACCTCCAAAGAGGCTATTGCCTTTTCAAATGACTTCAACAAAATTTGTTCTCTGCTGTTTTTTTCTCAGCTGGTCTGTTTGCATCTTTTAAAAAATTCCCATTGGTAAACCTGAAGAAGATATTTTAATTTCAGTTATTTTTGTTCAGGTTTTCATATATATTCCCATGACTTCGAATGTCATGATGAACAGGCTTTTATAACATGAGTGCTTTACTTAAAGGAAATCCAAACTCAGTTAAATGTCCAGTCTTTTGTAAATTGATATAAATGATTTTTTACCCACTCTGATCTGGCGAATGATCAGCTTCTGGATAGCTCATTGATTAGTCTAAATTAGGTACATGCATGGGTAGAGGGTCACAGTATTAAAAACTGTCTCTATAATCAGGAGAAAACCACAGTAATATTATACAAATAATTATTAAATAATATATTGTTTATTAATATTATTTATCAATACTGCAGATGGATTTATTAAAAGAGAAAGCTTTACTGGAATCCAGTTCAGTCCATTTTTGTAAATTTGCTAAGATACACTTTTTTTTTTTCCATTTCCAAATTACTTCCAGGTTTAATTCCTTTCATCCTGAGCAGAGCTGAGGCATAATTCAGACAGCTCGAGAAAACTTCTCCCCTTGCCTCTCCTTCCCATGCCCGTGCTGTGCTGTAATGAGCAGTGACTTCAGCTCCATATACCAGCAGGAACTAAGACACCGAGTGCGCTCCCAGGCTGCCCCTGCCCCAGGTTGCACCAGACACTGCAGCCCCTACCAGCTGTTTTCCTCCTCAAACTCAGTCACAAAGATGGTTTTAATTTAACTGCTTTTGCTCAGGCACCTTTCAGCGTTGTTTGTTTTTTTCTCATCGCTTGCCAAGGGCACCGCATTCCTTTGACAATTTCCATAAATCTTCATCTGTTTTAGTAATCCATAGCTAGTTTACTCTGTTCCTGACCCACAGAGCTTTTAAATCACCATTTCTTCCCAGATGCCCATCTCTCAGCCCTTTCTTGCAGCCTTGTCCCTGGTTGCCTCCAGAACACAGGAGCACGTTTCCTCTCACCCAGCCACGTAGCCCCTTTCTGCATACACCAAATACCCTTGTTTCTTGCCCTAAAGTGGGCAGGGATACCACGGCCCAGGCATCTTAACAGGCTATTTAAAAAATATTCTGATATTTCTGTTATCAAAACTTCTTATTTATCAGATCAATGAAAGGTGCTGCAACACGTGCCTGACTTGTGCCCCTGCAATGTTCTTTCTTAGCATGCAAAGGGCTTCCTTCCACCTACCTGCATGCCTCATTGGTATTAACAAGGCATCTATGTGCTCTGAGATGTGAAAAAATAGCCTCACACCCAAGGATTTATTTTTCTTCCCTTCTCCCTGTCTCAAATTTGCAAGAGGTACAAATAGCAAGTCCTAAGGGCTTGGGGGAGCTGCTGCAATGACAGTCTCGTTTTGGTTTCTTTAAATGTAAACCAAAATGAAGCATAACATGAGGGAGAGAGAAGAGGGGGGATGATAACTATTGTTTTGCTTTTAGCAAGCAGTGTTCTTGCCACAGCGTGGATGGTTTTTACTTCATCAAGTGCAGAGGACAATGGCAGGGAACATCAGTTGCTCCAGTGCAGGAGCCTACCTAGAGGGGAACAGGAAGAGTAATGCCACTGGGCACAGTGGCAGTAATGGATGCTCCAGGACAAGAGACCAGCTGCTTCAGTGGTTTTCCATTGTCCCATTCCTCCTGGTGATGAAATGTCTTCTTTTGCTTTCCTTTTAAGAGCTTTCGCCTTCAGGCTTTTGAGAGATGTATGTGCATTTAATAGGAAAAAAAGCAAAGAGAAACTGGCATTTGTTCTCGAGGGGGGGTGTGGGGAGCCCAATGCTTCTTTTCTACCAGGATCATGAAGTGTCAAGGAAACCTTTTGCATTACTTTAGTAAAAAATACTCGAGGAAGAGAGGCAGGAGCTGTAGCTGAAGGAACAGCACCTGCTGAGCTGCACTGCAGAGCTCACAAGCAAGCACAGAGATGGGTGTTTGCTATTGCAGCTCCCAGGATTTCTCCAGACAACTGCTCTGCACTACCAACATCCTTTCCCAGTTCTGTTTCGCCAGAATTCTACTCCCCACCCCACCGCTGGGCTCTGCCATCGCTACTTGGTGACTGACTGTGCCCCAAGAGGTCTCAGGGTGGTGTGCATGACAGCTTTGCCCAAGAGCAGGGGGGAAAGCCACAGCCATGGTCCCCCTCCCAACAAGTGTGCATGCTCAGAAGGGCCAGATGAAGCACTAGGGGTGAGAACCTGGCCACAAAAGGATGCCAGAAGAACTGTATTTTAGAGCTTAATTTTATTCTGGTTTGAAACAGTGCTGCCGACATTCTGCATGGAGCAGGCAGAGGCCCCCAGGCCGTCTGCACCCAGCTACCCTGGATCCAGGGGATCGGGTCAACGTGCTCTTGTTTTTTTTCCAAAAAATTGCCCCTTTGGCTTAACTGGTGGATGTTACATAACTGGTGACGTACTGACATGTATTAGCATGCGACTAACTTGGGAGCCAAAGCTGATGGGATCCTACAATCCCAGAGCACTTTGAGCATAGGAATTAGGGTAGGTTATCAGACCAATTGTCCTCTTTCCAAATTATACATGGGTGAAAAGCAACAGTGCTTTACAAGGATGGCAAAGGTGAGTTTGGGAGTGGGAGGAGCAAGGAGAGAGGATTGTGCTCCATATTCTGCCCCCAAAGTATACTCTGTATGAATTGCCAAGAAAAGACACTGCCCACAAAATATTGTTCTGCCCATGTATATGCTGAATTTTATCATTTTTCTCTCCCTTCCAATTGCTTTGATTTTCTTTTCTTAACTAAGGAAAAAAAAAATGAAGCAGTGATAATGTCTCCTAGATGTCATTAATTTCAGCAGAAGAATAGATCTTATTGTCCACAAGTTGTCCAGAAGTAGGTCCTTTTCCTTCCATGTGAGGTAAAAATGTTGTTTACAATGTGATTTCTTGCCATGGAACATTGGAATCAGCACAAACTTTACATGTGGTAGCTCGCACAAATTACAGAGCACAACAAGGTTTCCATGTCCACTGCATGCTTTTATGGCTTGAGACAAAGTGTGACAAAGACTAATTAAAAAACAGAAGGAAGAAGTAAAAAGGAGAAAACAAGCTCTGGCAAAGAAAGTGATTTCACTGGTTGGTAGCATAGGTTTGGGACATTCAGTGGCTGTTCAAGAAGCACTGAGGTAATTTTTAGAAACCTCTTTGTCTCTGGATGAAAGCTACTGTGCAGAGCACAGCTACTTATGATGTTTGAATGATGACTGAAAATACCTTTAAAATACAGTTGATCTAAAGGCAGCATTGCTGATCACAGACAGGCCTGGAGTGTGGGAATGTCTGCTTAGTTCTCTTCCTCCAAGAGAAAACTCTGCTTTGTCCCTTTTTTGTAGGTCATACTTCTACAGTAAATTGAAGCATAATTGTAAGTTAAGTTCGTAAATGGAGGATACATCTTCTAGTTAGTGTAGAGCTATCAAATAATTTATGTGTTTGGTGTCTTCTTTATCTTCCCAAGCACCTTTTCTGTGTGAAACTGTGAATGGGCTATTGAAACACACACTATGATGTTGGAGTCATTTTTCTGCAGCCATCACCAAATTTTCTCATGAAGTTAAACTGACCAGATCTTGCTAAAATTAATAAAATGGAAAGAAAAGTAGTATTGTTAATTTTCAAAGTTATTGTCTACACGAGAAGGCTGCTATCATGACAACATAATCATGTCTTCCTTCTGCTTATGGTCCAAGTGCTTATCCAATTTGCTTAGTGAACTGAGAAACCTGTCTTTGGCACCCCTCTGCAATTCTTCTCAATCACAAATTGGGTTTAATCTCTTTCAGGTAACCATTTAACTCATATGAAGGCCATCTTCCAGCTTTCTCAGCCCTGGCAGCTGAAGCACGGGGTTTGGTAACAAGGTAGGAGAATACAACTTTTGCCCAGCCTAACTCAGTCCCGTACCAAAAACACAACAGAAGTTTTTACCCTGGCATGGGATGCGATTAACTGGAAGAAGCAACCATAATCTTCATGAAAATATAATTTATTGAGAACTGCCATTTGGGAAGTGACTAAAGGTCACTTTAAATAAACAACCTCAATATTCCCGAATTTCAGCTTTAAACAGCTTGTGAGGTGCTGTGTCTAGGTATTGAGTTGAACCCTCTCAGAAGTGGCAGTTAGTGGTGTCATCTGCTAATAAGGGAAACTAATAAGAAAATGTCCCAGCCGTGCGAGTCATAGAACATACGAATCTTGACTGTTCACTTACTAACTTGACCCTCTAAAAAATGTAACACAGTACAGCTGAAAGCTTCTTAGTAAAAAAAAAAAAATGTCAGATGACTTTTTAAGTCTGCTCTTCGCAAGATTTTTTTTTGGCAGGTCTGCTAGATCAGTGGCACTGTTAAGAGAAAGACAGATTCAGAGATGGAGCTCCTCATTAATAACAAAAAAAAAAAAAGGTTAGAGGGAAAGGTCACATAGCCAAATCCATCCGTTTTTTGCCAAACCATTGCACATAGCTGTACCAGCCTGAAATCACCTGATCCTGTCAGAACTACTGAAGTAAACTCCTCTATGGAAAGGCGCTGTGAAGCTTTTAATTGTCTGGGACTGGACATAATCTCTTCTTCACCCACCTGATTTGCAGAGACCTTTGCCAAGAAGCGGCTTACTACATCAGAGATGTCTTTCAGCGTGCCTTTGTGCCCTGCAAACACTGAAATTTTAAGTCGTTTGTCCACAATCAGTCCTTTCCAGAGCTTTCAGTGAGGGCAAACAGTCTCATGTGAGGCTTGAAGGAGTTCTTCAAAGCAGCTGTTTAGAAATCCATGAAGCATGAGGCACATAATATTCTCTTCCCACAGGCTGAGGGCCAGATGTTCAGTGGGTGTAAAGCGACAGAGCCTCTGTGTGACTTTTTTTTGGGACCACAACGATTTATACCAGCCAAGAATCTGGCCTTAAGTGTTCGAGCCAAGTGACTTCTCCTGACCTCTGCTGCTGAAGGGCCCAGTTTTGTAATCTATGGTCTATCCTCCATCCCACACCAATGTCCTCCAGGAGGTGTGAAAGAATGGAAAGTGTTCAGGATTTCTGGGTCGAGGTGCTGAAAAGAAAAATCTCTCAGCATATTCCTGATACCACTTGTTGTCCAGGCCAGTTCGCTGAAGTCATCACAGCTTTTTGGTTGTGGTGTATTTACATACTTTCTTTCCTGTGTTTCTGCTGCTGGCAATGACCCTAAGTTCATTATATCTGTTTCCTCCCAAAGCAAGTTCCCTTTTGCACCCTCTTAAGATCGGGAAATGAGAATATTTCTATGCAAGAGTGACTGATGTTCCCGTACTTTTTTTTTTCCTTCATAACTTGCATCTTCCTGAAGCATGAATGAGGATTACTCGTGGGAGTATGGATTTCAGAATCAAGCCTTTTGGGCATTTTGATAGTGTCATGGGAGGAAAAACTGTTTCCCAGAACCAAACAATTTTATTGCATTCCAGAATCATGTGCAAAACAGGGATCCCATCTGTTCAACAGCATTCCCATTAAGCACAATTCTGCCTGTAGCTCACCAGTGTAAGCAGTTTAACAAAGGAGACTCAGTTTCCAGTGATAAGGTTTTCTTCAAAATAGAAGCACCACTAAAAAGGGCTTCATAATAGTTTGCACATTTGTCAAGGTCTATTTTCTTAAATACTGTTTAGACCGGTAAGGCCACTGCAGGATAGCGTAGTGCCACAGAATCGCTTCTAAGTTAAGCCTTCTCTGAGATCAGTTTTGCCAATTCCTCTAAATCCACAAGAAATGAGTAAATAATAAAAACATTAACCTCAAAACTGATGAATTAAATTTATGCTGAAATAGACTTACTTATTTTTGCCCCAGACAGCTTGAAGAGTTTTGAACAAAGGGTGCTTGAGTGTAGCACTCTGGGTTTAGGCCAGTTTACCAGAGGGACTCTGCACTGAAAAGATTATGAAATAAAATCTCATAGATTACTTTATCTATGAGATTCCTCTAATGGAGAGCTTGTGCCTGGGATTCTTATCATCACCATGAACATCAGCAGGTTTTGCTTAACAAGTACATTGAAGGACTTCTGGAAACTCCAGGTAAGAGTTTTAAAGTTGCTTAATTCTGCATATCTCAGCTTTTAAATGTCTGCTCACCTTAAGGTCCTTTTAATGATCTCTCCACCTGGCTGTTTGAGATTCTCCTGGCAGCCCTGCTTGTGCTTTTCCTTTCAGAAGCTGATATGAAAAATAAAACGCAATTTCAGAGGTTGCTTGCCTGTGGAAAGTGAAAAATAAAATGAAATTTCAGAGGGTGCTTGCCTGTGGAAAGAGAGCGTTGTTTGGCTGGGAAGTCAGCCTTGCCAGTGCACATGCTGTGCCTGTGAGCAGGGAGTGATGCCTACCAAGTCCAGTTTGCCCCAGCCTCCCCATCTCCAGCCCCTACCCTGTGGCTGTATTTGTGTGGACCATCTGCATGGCTGTGAAAGGACCCAGCTCCTGAGGGGGCTGGAAGGGAGATGTCTTCCAAGACAGGGCCTGAAGTTGTTTTCTCCTTTCCTGTGAAATTCTGGAGGGAGGGCAGGATATCTAGCAACCCTTATCCACTCTTTCCTGTCCAAAGTCCCCCTGGGCACCTCTGGTGCACCAGCACAGCTCTGCAGCTGTGCCACCTCTTTCCTGTAGACCTCCTATACACATAGCTCTGGGATGCATCACTGGAGCTTATCAGCATCCTCAGCTCCCAGGATGTTTCCTCACAAGGTGTAGGTATTACAGCTGTCATCCATTGCCTAAGATTTTCATGCTGGCTGGAGTCTACCACCATGATGCAGGCACTTCAGCATGGTTGGTCTGTAGGGTGCAAGGGAGACAGGTCTGACTTTCACTCCTTTGGTTCATCCATAGCTGCAAGCATTACAAAGGCTATGTGCTGGGAAATGACAGAGAGATATAACTCATGGACAGTTGAAAGTCATTCCTCGCCTGACTAATGACTCATATGGGTATGGGTGACTTTGGGAATGCATCCATGGCGAGGCCACAGCTGGCCTTCAGGTTTTTGAAAAGGAGCAGCCTGGGCTGGAGGCACTTCCAGGACACCAAGGTGGGGAGAAGTAATAAGCTTTGAAACTCCTCATTATTTTCATCTTTGTAAGAAAACTTCCTTAGGATCTTGCAGAGGCATAGGACACGGTCTGTTAATTTTATCAGCAACAGGTTAAAACACATTGATCTTCTGGCAGGTGGGATGGCACACAATGGCTACAGTGGAGAGGCTAGGGGAGGGTTTGGGCTTCAGGACCAAGTGGCAGATATAAGCTGGTCCCTCAGCTTCTTCATTTGTAAATCAGAATGAAAAAATAAATAGCTGTATCTCTGCATCACAGGCTTAGCACGAGGCTTAGTTAACTTGTGTTTATGACACCCTGCCAGAAAGGTGTTAAGATAATTAGAAATGTAACTGTTACATCTGTTCAGGCCCACTCCGTTGGGGCCACAACCCATGATTAAGATTTCTAGCTTATGTCACAACACAAATGACGACTAGTAAGTGGGAGTACAGTAACACGGAGCATAGGTGGCTCTCCTCCCTCTGAGAACAGGCACACTCAAGTTGTTGCTGCTGTCCACTCACAATGACATCAGGTGAGGTCACTTGGAGGGACCCAGCCCTACACCCGCTGTGTCCAGGGGGGAAGGGAGCCTATGCTAGAACATGGTGTTTTAACATAAACATCTAGCCTTGAAAAAATTGGACTAATCCGTTCCATGCCTTCTACTCTCACTGTAGGCAACTGCAGAAAGAGGCACTTGCTCTTGGAAAGGATGTTTTATTGACGCTGTTAAGTAGTAGAATGACATCATTTAAAATTTTTGGAACAATGGCCTTTTTCCCACAACTGCCTTGGCTTTTGTTCCTCTTGCACTGGCGCCACGCAACTGGCTGGGATCTGACGTTATTCTCCTGGGTGCCAGGAGAAAGCAGGCTCTGGAGACTGGGTGATCAGGAGGAGTCAGCAAAATGCTGATGGGCCCTGGTTGGTTTTTAGTCTGTCAGGGGGAGTGATGGTATCTGGTTTTGGCCTCTTCCATATTTCAAACTTGTGACTTGTTAGGAAAATGCCTGCCTGCAGAGCAGGGGTCCAGCTTGTTGGTAATTGTGGTGCTGGAGATGGCAACACACATGGATAGGAGGGAGCCAAAGTTGTGCACTCTAGGTGAGGGCTGGAAGATCACTGGACCAGATTCAGGCTGAAGGGCAGAAATAAACCAGGATCCTATAAATACCAACTTCCCTCATTACTCTCTTTCCTCTCCAAAGCAGGTCAATCCTTTGCACCAAGGTGAATCTTGATTCTCCTCCTTTTTTCCTGATGCTTCCCTTAAATTCCTCAGCTCCCTTTGCTTCACTTCATTCCTCCTCCTCATCCTGATGCTTGTTGCTGGAGCTGTTTCCCATCAAGCCCAGGTTTTCTGCTGTTCACAGGAGTGACAGGCCTCCTATCCTGCCTGGATGTCTGCACCCAGTGTGACCCACAGGAGCTAAGTCTGCCTAAGAGGTGCCCAAGAGATGGTTTTCCTCAAATTTAACCATTCAGCTCTCTGAAGATCATACAAGTGAGGACTCCTCACAGGCTTAGGGTTTGGAAAAAATTAGACGCACGTTAGTGGTGATGACAGCAGCCTCCTAACTCAACAAAACACTGCAAATATCATCTGCATGAAGACAATATTTTTTTTTTTCCCCCTCAAATCCTGCTAACATTAGTAATTTCCAAATGAAAGATCACACAATTTATTTCTTTTAAATATGGATAAGAGGTACATTCCCTAGGCTCTTCCTTGGCAATGGTGGAGCTGTTTTGCCTGAGACAAACAATACAAAATAATCCCAAACAACTCCCTCCAAACCACAAAAATCCCAAACCGAAATCAACTCCCAACAAGACTAAACTAGCCTGAGGTAGACACTCGGGGAAAATTTCAGCTCGCTCACTTTTGGCAGCGCTGTAAGAAAGCGAAGGTGGGACCTTGTGCCAGGAAGTGCCAGGCAACCTGAACAGGAGGCAGGCTGCCTGTCTTGCCAGCTGCTGCTGGCCTGGCCTGGCCACTCAGCACCCCATTTTGGGTGCATCAGCTGCCTGTGGCAAGTAGTCTCTATTACAAATTCCTGATGGCAAGCTTGCACCTGAAAAGCAGCTCCAGCAACTTTTTCCTTTTTTTTTTTTTAAATGCAAAGCAGTATGAAGTATGTGAACCAGTAAGGACTATGTGAGGCCGTTGGGGTAATCATTATGCAGGAACTTAATAGCCAGTTTCTAAAACAACAGTCTCTTGGGACATTGATTCAGTAGCAGTTGAAAAGGCAAACTGACTCTTGGGTTTACTAGGAGGGGAAGGGCAAAGCTTCAGCAATGCCATTATATAAACCCATGGTGAATATTTCTTTTGAATAGCAGGCATGCAGTTCTAGTCCCAGCTCTTAAAGATGGCACGGCAGAATTTGAAAAGGTGTGGAAAGGGCTAACAAAACTGGCTGGAGGTGTGATACCTATTCTCTACTACAAAAGATGAACTAAAGATCCACAGTCTGGAAAAAAAGAGAGGACTGAGATGAGAAACTAAGAAGTTATAAATCATTAAGCAAATTAAGAAGGTGAATAAGGAGTAATTATTAACATTTTATCATAACACAAGAATTAGGAAGCTTCAGGTGGAGTTAACAGATAGCAGATTTAAAGAAGAGAAAGTAATTTTCTCCCATAGCATGTCATTAAACAGTGGGATGCTGTAGGATGCTGTGAAGGCTGAAAGATTAAATTAGTTCAAAAGCACTTAGACTCATGGAATAAAACCTATCAGGGCTAATAAACACAGACCTGCAGATATGTCCTTTGACTCTAGAAACCTCTGTGCTGCCACCTGCTAGAAGCCAGTAGAGCACATCAGGAAGATTAGCACTGTATGCTAGTCCTAGTCCTTGACTAACTTCTTTTATTCCTTTTGTATTAATTCCTAATCTTTTTCAGAGACTACAGGCTAAGTGGCATCACATGTTCTTCTGCTTACAGTGCAACAACTGTGGAATTGCACCGTCTATCACTTGAGACAACTGGTAGAGCAACATGGCCATGACAGGGTTCTCTGAGCTGGAAATTCATTTTTAACTACAAACACAAATTCATGGGAAGAGGTGCCAGCTAAGATTTAATACCGAGAAAAGCTACATTTTGCTTTCTGGGGATTCTCATGGGTAGTTTTGCTATTTTAAATTATTTTTGGAAAATGTGATAGCAGTTGTAGCTGTTTTGGAAATAGATTAAGTGAAGGAGTAGGTGATAGGCATAAATATAAAACAAGAATAGTGAACTCTGTGTCGCTGACCTTGTCACCTGTGATTTGAATACTCCTGAGAAGATAAGCAGTACCTTACAACCTGTTAGTTTTTAAGCCAGCTGCCAGATTTCGGGAGCAGGTCTCCCAGATCAAATCAGCTTCAAATTGGATGAGTGAAGAATGTTCCTGGAAAAAAAAAAAAAAAAAAAAAAAAGAAAGAAAGAAAAAGAGAAAGAGGAAAAAAAAAAAAAGTCTCCAAAGGTATCTTTTCCCTTTAATACACTGCCAAGAGTTTTCTTACAACAGGAAGAGTTAGTTCACAGGGACAGGAAAGCCAGGATCTGGGCCTCAGATGTAGTAGTAGGAAAGTTAAAACATGTGAAATTATGCTGCTAATGAGCCTAAGACAATTGGCAAGTCATTATCTCCTGTCAGAGAATCTGGAAAAGCAGTGTGAGGAAGAAGAGCTTGCGCTGCCCGCAGGACAATTTTGGCTGTTAATGAACCTTTATGAATGAAAGAACATCAAACCCAGGCCAGGACTCCTTGTTTATTTCTTCCTGTAGGAATTTGTCTGAGGCTGCTTAATACACTGCTGTCTGACGCCTTCAGCTTTCATCCAGTATCATCCCACTTTTGAGTAAATGACCTCAAATTCCTTGTCAAGAGAAATGGGTAACTTTAGACAACTGCACCTTCCAGATCCTTCACATTCTGCCTCCTCTGCTGTCCACCATCACTTTGTTGTGAGGTTGCTGATGGCACTGAAGTGACTGTCATGGCTGGGCATCGTCTGACACAACGTGGTGCAGCTCCTTGTTTTTAGTCCAGCATTCCCCACCGTTGTTCTTCTCCACATGGCAGCCTGGGCAATTTCAGTTCACCTCCTGGTTTCTCCAGTTGGAGAAAGATGATCTTAAAGGTCTTTCCCAACCTAAACAATTTTATGATTCTATGACTTTGTGATATGAGTATGCTTCCTTCTAGAAAAAAAGCCATAGGGAATATTTTTTTCCCCTCTTTTCACTGACAATGTGTGTTCACAACTTTCAGAATAACAGCATCTGACTGCCAATTTAGGACTGAGCTTTTCTGTTATTAGCAGCACATCTGTGTTGGTATTTTGTTCATGAGTGGCTGCAACCCATTGTTCAGCTCTTTCATGTCCTCCTCAGCATCAGTGGTAGGACATCAGACTGCACCGTATTCACCTGCTCAGATTTCAGACTGAGCCGTTGATACCAGGCCCCACATCATGATAAGATTTTCCTCTGGCCTTTAAGAGCATACCACCCCAACCTTCATCATCCCTTCCCCACCTGCATTTATACACCATATCATCATTACCTGATACAAGATTTTTTTGGGCCATAGACCACATACTGTCTAAATACTTTCTGTTCATTTCACCAAATCCTAATAATTTCTGACTGGTTTTCCCATTTCCTTACTTATTTGGTTGGTATAAAGCATTCCCAATTCTGTTTTTAAGAGGAAGGTAAAGCTCTCCTGTGGCTAACATGCTGCCTTATTTTAGCACTTTTACACTAACCTACATTAGATCCACTGTGATTAACGCACTGCTTCACTCCAGCTTCCCTAACCATTAGAAGATGACTAGCCTATATTTCCCAGTGGAGAACAGGAATGATATCCAGGGCTCCCAGTGAGAATGAGGGAGCTCTTGGTAGACAGTGAACTCTGTCCTGGAATTAATCTGGGTTGTTTATATATATAAAAGGATTAAAATTTTCACTGACCTTTGTCAGGCATTTCACCATTGATTCCACCCTTGACAGGTCAGGGAAAAAATGCCTACACCCAAGAGACCCAGTGTTCAATATTCAGCATGCAGGGGAATGGTAGATTTAGCTTTGCTTCCTGAAGCATAAGCTCATGTGGAATAGATGTTAATTTCTAGTGACAAAGAGGGAAGAACTCCTCATTTCTCAGAGATTATGGAAAATAAGAAGCTGACAAGGCTTCTGAAGTTGTCAGAAAAAAACTTCTTTCCCATCCAAATAAAATACACAGGCATAGTCTATTTTTTCCTAAAAAAAACCCAACAAACCTGATATGAAAAATGTTATCATTGCTGGGCTATGGGAAAGGAATCATTTTGCCTTCTCCTCTCAGCTTGGTTTCAGCAGATAGGCAGAGCTAAAGCTGCCTTACACAGCTCACAGAAGATGAAATTGTTTATCTTAAAACTGATGTTTTCCAACTGGAGCCTGAATCTTGACTATATGAAGGCACCCATATATCCAGGGAAGCAGAGCATCCACAGAGCTGTGTACCCTTAAAGTCAATTAAACTTTGGTTCCTGAGTTCAGGAAAAAGCTTTATGGATCGCCCGGGAATTGTGCATGTTCGGTACTTCATAAAAAAGGCTCATTTATTAAGGACATTAAAAGCAGAGTCTCATGAGGAGTTGATTGATTGAAAGACAGAGCAATGAGGTGAAGCTTATGCAGTTTTGTGGGTGACACCAAATTTGTGCTGCCTGGCTACAAGCATCCAGCTCTGGGAGCAAAGAGCATGAAGCTGGGACTTGGGGTGGGACTCACAAGCTGAGCTTCAGCAAGCAGCAGGAAGAGGAGTCACACGCAGATGCTGGTTTACTAGCCCAGGCACACCACAACTAACAATGCCAGGGACCATTCCCAAGAGACAGAACTTGCTTGTTCTGTTGTTAAACAATTTTGTTCAAATTGTTGAACAATTGCAAAGTATTGTTAAATTATTAGCATAGCTCCTTACAGAGAGCTCCAGGAACAGGGACAGTTCCCAGAAGGCAGCTTGGGTATAGGCACATTTTTTTGTGGATAGGAGAGGTCATGGGGGGCTTAGTGCCAGGGTGTGGAGCTAAGAACAACTAATTTATTCATACAGATGTAGCTACAACTGTACAGAGAAGTTAACAGAGCTTGATTTGAGGGCTCCTGAGCAATCTATCTGGGAACCAGCAATGATTTTTAAAAGGGACTTTACCAAGCCAAAAAAAAATGCCTGCACTGATGCTCTGGATGATACCAACCCATGAAGTGCTACAGGCAGCCTTCGCTGCTGCCCTGTCAAAAAATTCACACAAGTAAGTGAGTAGTTATCAGCTGGGAGATGGCTGGCTACTGAGGCAGTACTTGCTCTGTGCCAAGGCATTTGGATACCAAGTGCTGGCTTTGTGGAGGAAAAAGAAGCGAAATCACACCTTACAAGCCCTGTTTTTAATAAAGATTTGTTTGCTGTTGAGTTAAAACGTCCACACAGACAATTCTTTTGGGTTGTAAACATTTGCTTCTGGTAGATTAAGTTGGTTGTTGCCCTATTTGTCGTGCTGGTACTTGAGAAAGCGAAAGCGGAAACGAGTAGAAAACAGAAGGAAACAGCTGATCTTGTGTTCAACCTCCGAAGTAAGTAAATCAAAAGCAAATTAATAACACAGATAACATAGCATGATTATAAGACTACATAGGATCTTTCTAAAACATGGAGTGAAACAAGCTGCTTTCTCAGTCTGCCTGTTGCTTACGCTGTTCTTGTTTAAATGTCATTGAAATAACAGCGTGCCAAGAAATATAAACTGCAAACACAGCATTTTAATAAACACAAAGTGAACTAAAACAGGACAGAACAGATCTGTTGGCTCTTGCTGTTTTTTGTTTGCAAGATGAGGAGGTTAGAGGTAGGGGGCACGCAGGGAGGGTATTATTTCTTGCACATGTTTGCCTGGTGCTGATTAACAAGGGTGATGTTTAAAACTTTCTGTGACTTGTTACAGGCTATAATCTTCAAATTTAGGGCCTTGTACTGCTTGCAGTCTAGTCACACAATCCCCATTAAGGAGCATAGAAAGCCCCAAGGAGTTTGTGTAATAGGCTTTAATAGTGTCTAAGAAAGAAAAATCTCCTTAATTGTGCCCAAACCATCTTTTCTCACATTTTGCATAAGGACCTTGGGTACTAACGTATTTTGCAATCATATAATCTGTTTCTCTTTAAGACTGCTCATGTAAATATGGACTTAAACCAGTTCTAATTAATAGATCACTCCTGATCACTTGACTAGTCAGATACAACAGCAACCACAGCCTAGAAATATTAAGAACATCCCAAATGTGAAGAAAGCCGAGTGACACCCTTCCTTCCTACCAAAATTAGCCATACACTCATCCTTTTCCCTGCCACATCCTCCACTACTCGTTAGTGCTTTGGTTAACAGCAGTATTTCCAAACTCATGTTGCTTGGTTTGGCTTCCGCTTTGCTCAGCCAAAATCCCTGTTAACTTCTGAACTGAAGCTCCTGAAATCCTAAAGGTTTGAGCCTTTTCCAACGTGGGCAAATTGATGTGGTGGTTCCTCTTTCCTTAATCATAAATGTCACCAGCACAACCACTGAGTGCTGGTCCGGACAGAGAGACATTGTGGATGGCAAAAGGAGGGCAGCTCAGAGAGCTTCTTCCAAGCCAAAGCACAGACAGCACAAGGCTCAGGGTGGTGGGGCTTGGGGAACACAGCTCTGCTCCCTGCCCAACACAGCACGGCAGCCCCCAGGGCCAGGCCACTCCAGCCCTGTCCCCTGACACTGCCTCCCCCCTACCCTCTGAGCAAGCTCCCACCTGGCATTTTAGAAAATTAATGCTAAGTAAAAAACGATGAAAGTGTATTACCTGTAAATTACCTGACTAATCATATTCTTCCTCCTGGGACCTATTATGCTTCCAAGCTTGCAACTTAGTCATCCTTGCAGGCAAGCACTCCTCATTTCCCAGATTTGTTTGTCAGGTTCATCCAGAATATTTGATAATTTCTTTGTTTTCCTCCCAGGTAACAGTTCAGTCCTGCCAGGCATTCATCTCTCCAAGCTCCTTCTTGGAAGGCAATTAAGCACATGCTGGACTTTAAGCATGTGAAGCTAATGGCAATCAGGAAAAGGACAGGCTCTACAGCACTCTCTTTTTCTTGCTGGCAATTCCTTAGGTAGGGGGGATGAAATGTCCTCTAAAGATGCTTGCCTCTCTCCATTGACTTATGGGGAAATCCTTACAGCCTGTACACCAGTAAGAACAATCTGAATATACTAGCCAAGATGTAGCATGTGCATCCCTTGAGTAGGGTATTTTGACTCAGAGAAGATAAGTTAAACACTATTTTTAGCACCCTTTATTGATTCCTGTATAATTTCCCTTACTCTTCCTGTGGAAGTTCCTTCCTTTCCAGTAACACTAGCATTTGAAGTAGCACATCAGTCCCTATTATGTGACAAACCTGAGTTTTTTCTCAAGCCTCAGCATGATGCGGAAACTCTTAAACACAAAGTCTTCCTGTAATTTAAACACCCAACTGTATGTGTAATTCAAGTAAGATGTGGTGAGCACTAATGAAGTTACCCATGGGCTCAGCAGATAGTACAACTCTCTAGATTATTTGTGGGAGGGTCAATATGGAGCCACAAAGTTCTTTATCTTGCCAGGGGAAAGAAGAAACTGCTCAGTGAGGGCTAAACTCTAAATTGCTTTGGCTCTGCTGACTCTGTAACATCCCTTTTGTGGTTTTGATTTATTCTACCCTTCTGCAAACTGGAGGAAAAAAAGTGGTTATTCACAATTTTATTATACTTACTCTCAAATAAGCTGGCTCTCTAGCCCTTAGAAAACTCTTGGAGGAGTTGCTGCTTTTAAAACACTTCCACCACCAGAAAGAACTATGTTTAAAACAAACCAAAATAATGGAGGGAGTCTGACCACTAGTTATGAAAATCAGATTTAAAGGTGAAAGATAAACATCAAATGCCAGCACCTACTGTGCTGGACAAACAAAATCAGGCCATGTGAGATGAAGAGTACGCCGGTGTTTTCAGCCTCAGCAGCAGTGTAATAGCAGAGCTTTTTAGACTAAGATCTGTCTCTGTGTGTTTGTCCATAAAGCATAGAGTGAAGCAAGTGCTATGCAGTTTGCTCATGAACTATATTTTCCTCCTGCATTTGTTGCTGGAATGCCAGTCTTTGTCTAAGGATGTAGCAAATACTAACAATTTTGTGTGGGGTGACAGCACTCATCATTTTCACATCTTTGGGACAAATTGCAGAAATCTCTATTGATTCCACCAAAGGTTTTAGGGCCACATTTTTAAGAGGCACCCAGCCCTGTAAAAATGCCAAGGGACACTCAACGGGACTAAAGAAAAAAGCTGTGCTGGTTTCTTGTTTCTGCGAAGTATAAAATATTTGGCCCTAATCTTTTGCAGCTACACACTAAGTTTTCATTGCAGAAACAGTCACAAAAGCATTTGAGCACAACCACATTGGAGCACAGGGACTCCCCACCTCCTCAAGGCTCACGATCTACCGTTCATGTGTGCACCAGAGGCAGATAGACAAGTTGCGGAAGATTTAGTGATTTATGCTGCACGTGTACAGCAAGGATGCCGGCTATGGGGTGTGATGTTCTGAATTATTGTCTCTTCCACACTGGGCAAAATCCTCCCATATGCTGCTGTATTTGGGAAATTAGGGGGTTAACTGAAGCAGTGATACTTGTGACCCTGCCATGCTTCCCAACAAATACTACTTATTGACCACCACCTAGGTAAGGGCACCCCAGATCCATGCTGAACTGCTCAGTAAAACAAGGAGCTTCTTTTGCCTCCCACTGCCCAGGTTTGATGACACAAGCATGCAGCTGATACACACCAAAGAAAAGAAAGGGGAGAGTTTTCCTCCTGGGGATATTATGACAGCCAGCAAAGTATGGGAAAGCTAGTAAACTTTTAATTAAAGCTGTTTTCTGTCCAGTTCAGGTGAGCCCTGTGGGGATGTGTAAACCCCAAGAGGCTTTGGATGAGGCTTGAATTGTTTATTCAGTGGGGACAAACTGATACACTCAACATCACAGAAGAATTTTATGTCCTTGTACCTAGGGGACAAGTTTGGGTTTTGAATGCCAAGAACAGATGCTTAATAAATAATTCACAGGCTGCAATATTTTTATAACTTTCTTTTAAACTCTGAATAGTTTTAAATGCTTCAGAAAACTCAAGTAAAAGCTAAACTCGACAACTGCTAAGAAGCTTGCTCAAAAATTTAGCTGTCTACCTTGCTTCACAGTTCTGAAATGCTTTAGATGAATGTTCTTGTGCAACACTAGCCCCGGCTTCCACGGTGTGCATTAGGACCGTCATAAATAAGTTGCAAGTTACATGGGCCTGACATGGTATTTATGAAAAGATCATATGTGCTCCTTTGAAATAGCCACCCAGCAGAAAGCCTGGCTCTCACACAAAGGCATTTATTTGGTGCATCCCCTTTAAAGGTCAGGAAAGAAAACTGAGAAGATAGGTAATTGCAAAACTGGTTCTGGAATTGTGCTCTTATCTGCTGGCCAAGAGGGGAATGCCAAGAAGGCAGGGAGGTGAGCTAAAGCAGGCTCTGGGAAGATGCAAATTCCAGGACCCTCACGTAGGCAGATGTTACAAAAGGAATTCCTCCTGCCTTTGCCAGCTCGGAGGAGCACTGCGCTGTCTCCAGCCAGCAGCAGAGGCATCCAGGGGAGGAAAGAGCTGCACACCATTTTCCCCACCTATCATTTTTTTTGCAAGAGTGCAAACAGGGAGGTAAAAATAATTCTGTATTTTAACATGGCATTTGAGCTACCCTGTTTTGGTATGGACTGTCCTTTTAAATCCTAAATCAACCTTTCTATTCAGACATGAAATCTGATCGGGCAGACATTTCAATGCCAGACCACCTTTTCTGTTCACTCCAGCAGATTTAAGGAGATTTTTTGACTAACGTTGCTGTTAATTCCAAATAGACACATAGCCTATCTAGTAAATAACAATTTAAAAACCAACATAGTGTAACTCTACTCTCTTTTCCTTTGGATTTGTTCTCCAAGAGTGGCATTACCCTGTTTTGCCTACTCCAGTACTTTCTATCCACATTCTCACTGATCCCCAAGTTATGCCCATGAAACACTTGCTGCGCTTCATTACATAGAATCATAGGATGGTTTGTGTTGGAAGAGACTGTAAAGATGATGTAGTTCCAATACCCCTGTGGTAGGCAAGGACACCTTCCACTAGACCAGGCTCAAAGCCCAATCCAACCTGGCCTTGAACAGATCCACAACTTCCCTGTGCAACCTGTTCTAGTGTCTCACCACTCTCAATGTAAAAAAGTCTTCCTTATGTCTAGTTTAAATCTACCCTGTTCCAGTTTGAAGCCATTAACCCTTGTCTTATCAATACAAGCCCTTGTAAAAAGTTCCTCCCCAGCTTTTCTGTAGGCCCCCTTCAGATACTGGAAGGCTGCAAAAAGGTCTCCCTGGTGCCTTCTCTTCTCCAGGCTGAACAACCCCACCTCTCTCAGCCTGTCCTTATAGGAGAGGTGTTCCAGCCCCCTGATCATCTTCATGGCCCTCCTCTGGACCCACTGCAACAGGTCCATGTCCCTCCTGTGTTTGGGGCTCCAGAGCTGGACGCAGTACTCCAGCTGGGGTCTCACAAGAGTGGACTACAAGGGGAGAATTGCCTCACTCGATCGGCCGGCCAGTTCTTTTGGTGCAGCCCAGGATATGGTTGGAATTTTCTGGGATGCACTCGCACATTGTTGGCTCACGTTGAGCTTTTCATCAGCCAGCCAGCACCAAGTCTTTCTCTTCAAGACCATTCTTAGTCCGTACTCTGTCCAGCTTGTATTTATGCTTGGGATTGCCTCAATTGCATAAATTGCAATTTCTGACTTTCTGGCACTGGTAAAACTTACAGAGAGCCAGCACAGAGGTGCAGGGAGGCACTGAGTATTGCCTGGATCCACCAAGCCTCAAATGGAAGATGTCCTAAGACTCCTGAAGCAGCAAACCTCTCCTCCATAAAGACCAGAAGAAGATATAGTTCTTTTGAAACCACAAAACATGTGTAATTCCTTCACATACACCACCTCCTTCTCCTGTTTTATTCATCTAGAAATAACAAAAGAAGATGTCAGAGCTTCTCTGGAGTTAGGTGACAAGCGCTGTGTGATGGAGGTCTGCATTTCTAACCATAAAATGAGACCGGCAGCATGTCAGTGAGACCACAAAAGAAAGGAAAATAAACAATCATTTGTGGTAGTACCCAAAAGCCCCCACAACTTCACATCTCCCTTTTATTTATAATATTAGGGGATTGGTACTGCTGCATGAATCTGAAGCAGTCAAAGAAAGCAGAATTAAAGCCCAAAGTGCTTGTTTCTGAGCTGTGCTCTGGTCAGGGGGTGTGGTGCTGAGCCAGGGCAGAGATGCCCAGAGCCAAGCCTCATAGGGGAGAGCTGTGGGCTCTGCCACCAGTGTCAGCCCAGCCCTGCTGCAATCTTGGGAAGCCTCCACATCCTCACTGCCATTATTGCTTTTATCGCCCTCACGAAGGCGTTAATTGCTTCACGCTTCCAAGGGCTGCTTTTTTAATAAGATGTGTCTCCATCCACTTAGCTGGCTGGTAACACTGGGTTTCACTGGTGTTTGTGCCAGTACAGAGGGAGAAGACAGCCAGCCACAAATGAAGCAGCAAAACATGTAAGTGCTGAACGGTCTGGAGTATACAGCTGTCTCCTGCCAAGTGAGTGAAACATTAGCATTCTCCTCTCCATCTGACGTCCATGATCATTAGGGTCAGAATAAAATATGAACTTAAAACGTTTGCTCAACAGCCATCAGGCCATAATGAGATTTCTATCCTGTGGTCTCTTGGATATTTTAAACCGTCAGGCCCAGCAGTTCACAGCATATGGTTTAGATTTATGTATTATGCATATCAGTCTTAGGGCATGCATCTGGGAGAAGGCATTTATAGTGGATGAAGGTGGCCTGTTGTGGAAAAATCTTCAGTGTCTCAAACATGAGCTTCACTTCACTTCACTTCACTTCACTTCACTTTCACTTCACTTCTATTCTATTCTTCTATTCTTTTCTTTTTTTGCCTTCCTGCATCCCACCTAAAAGCATACGTGTACGATCATACCTGGTTTCTGTCCCTGGAAAGGTTACAGTAATTACTAAATTACAAACCTTCTCCCCTCAGTGTTCCTAAACTACCCCATAGGGAAAATACTGGAATTAAGCATCAGGAAACCTAAATTCTGGGATGACTACTTCAAACACATACACAAAAAAATGTTTATTTGTGGATAAAAAGCCAAATAGTCCTATTTACCCCTCTACACCTGGCATAAGAATAATTTACAAGCAGTGGATATCCACAGGCCTCTCAGTGGCTTTGCTCATCACTGAAGATCTTCAAGAGTCCTATCTGTATCCAAAAAGGGAGACCAGATCCTTAATTCACTTATGAAAGGGCTTTGAAAATGCATGTATTTGATGCAGTTGGGAAGTGGGACCCATGGTAAGGATACAAAAAAAAGTAATATGAGCCTGGAGGAGAGTTTTCAGCTGTCTAGGAGATCAGCAAAGGATGAGTATTTGGATATGCATATGAGCTGAGTACAAAGCTGTGCAGAAAATTGGCATGATTTAGACACTGCCAGCATCTGAGGATGTTCATAGAGACAGTAGCAAGTCAAAGATGATGCATAAGCTGTAGGTGTATGAGAGGAGTCTCATGGCAGTGGTGTCTGTGGCAAGCAAGGGAGCAGGTATCAGGGTGACTTTGGTAGAATCACACTTTTCTGAAGAACATGTTTATTCAGAAACTATTAAATGAGAGTAGAGAGCAGCTGCCCCCTGTAGATTAGCTTGCCATTTATAGAAACCTCTCAGACACCTTTAAAACCACCTCCTGTCAGCCTTGTCCTTCTCTTTAGCGAGTGTAATTGACTTGGTCAGTATTTCTCAAGGCTACTATTGCCAAGATAGCATCACTGGGAGGGATAGCTGGGAACCAGCTGGAGGCTACCTGAGGAAGACATCTGGGCTTTGCATCACCTCTGCTCTGAGGGAGCATCCAGTGAGCCACACCAGCACATCACTGAAAGTGAGCCTTAGTCAAGAAGGTGGAAGCAGATTTCATTCAGAAGTTGCTTATGCCTTTGGCATGGGCAGGTTCAGTGTCTCTGGCCAGGGGCCCATTTCTTTGTTTATTCTTGGTGTCTTGTGTCCACTGTAAAGTGTTTGCAAGCGACTATCTCTTGACTGGATTCCATTTTATACTGTGTACCTTTGTAACATTTTTTAGGAAACAGATTCTGAGCATTATTGTTCCCCATAAGTTCTGGGGACTTTTATGTTTGGTTTTGTTCTGGGAACTACCTTTCTGGCATCGGTGAGCAAACTTCACAGGCTTAAGGCAAACTAATGCAAAGCAACGTGCTTCTTCCAGGAAAGACTTGGCTTGACATGCTATTGGTAGGCAGACACTGAGGAAACGGTAACAGCTGTCTTCTTTGACTTGAATGCCTAGAATATTTAAAAACATACATTTCTTTCTCTTGAGAGGTGCTGGACAGACAATGTTGCTTCATTTGTCAAAAGGTGCTAAATATAGATCTCAGGGCCTGCCCCAAGGACTCCAAATTTGAAAGTGCTGGCTGATATTCTTGCTGCCTCATGGGGTCAGTTCCTGATGGCTATGACATAAACTGGGACATGAACCACTTTCCACTGACCTCGGTCCATGATGTGTCTGTTTCTATAGGCACATATAACTAAGAGCAGAATTTGGGCCACCAGGTGGTGTGGGGAAGTGCAGACCCAGAGGTGTTAAGAGCTGACCACAGATCTTGCTTGTACATGATGAGTGTCCCTGTGCGTGCTCTAAGCTCAAGACAAATTTCAAGTGATTTAATTTGATCAGCTAACCATCTCTCATTGAGGGTTAAATCAAATTATCTTGGGCTAAAAGCACGCACATGGGTAATTATGTGGAGCACTAACTACTTCGTGTGCCTGAAATCCTCTCTTCTCCTCTGGTATGTCACTGAAGTGCCCACTATTGATCAAGGCTTGGGTGGCTCCAGGGTGAAAGGCAGTGAATCCAGCCTCATGAATAAGAATATTAGTCTGTCCCCTCCTAAATACATCTCACTGCCACTGAGTTTTGATTACATACAGTCACCAATATTTCTTGCTATTTGTTGTGCTGTGCACTTTCAGGAAAAGCTTTCTTCGTGCAGATCTCTGTTACTGGAGGTCTTTACTTCGGAGACTTCTATCAGACAAAATACTATTTGCTTAAAAAGGTACTGCCAGCCAAATGAACCCTATTTATTCCTGCACATGACTTTGAGAGGAGTATCAGGAAGTCCAGCCCTGGTCTTAGGCAAGCTTAGGCTGGCTCAGCAGCTGGGACTTTGGTAGGAGTTTTGTGAAGTCAGTCATTAGCCTATATGAATAACACATTGACACTTTAGCAAAAAACCCCAAACATCAGGAGACCGTTGTTTCATCTGTACCTTTTTTCTATCCCCACCATAAAGTGCTATTGAATAGGACACAATCAATATTTGCTTCTTAACAAGAAACACTTGCGTGGACAGGAAAGTTTATATTTAGAATGGGAGTGGTTTAAGATGAGGGCTGGGAGTTGCCTGCAAACATTGCCATTACTTCTTTAATGGAATATACAGCTTGCCTTCCTCTTTAAATAGCAGAACAGCCCTGTATAACCAATTACTAAAGCTTGCAAGCCTTCCTCAGGCCCATAGATGGCATATTCCAACTATTTGTGTTCTGTGAAACCAGCTGTGGGATGGAGAGCAGAACAACCTAAAAGGCAAGATTAAAACTGAAATGTTTCTTCACAGGCACAAGGGAATGGGAGTTTTTTTTCTCCCTGAAATTCAAAGACAGAGAAATGAGGAGCTCAGAGGAGGCTCGGTGAATGCCCACAATGGATTCTCACCAGTCACCCCTTGTCTAACAATAGACAAGAAAAACAATGTAATGTCACAAAGTGTTTATGTTTCCTTGAAAACAAAAGCAGACCGGAAAATGAGACATAAAATGTAATGCAGATGGGAATTACAAAAAAGCACACCACCAATGAATCCTGGCAGAGTCACAGACTCTCTTCAATGCTAGTTTTACAGTGGCCTCAGTGCTGCAACTGTTCTTGTCACACTGGCTAAGCTGTTGAAGGCTGATTGAGTGTTACCCCAGTGAGTGGCCTTCCTGGACAAGAAAGGCAACAGAAGGGAAAGAAAAAGGACCAGGTCTCCAGTCTGTTCTCTGAGAGAGCTAGCTGTTAAAAAGCCTGAAAAGGATAAAAAATGAGAATGATGAAGTCAGACCCAGCTGACCTTCTGGGCCTTCGGTCTTGAGCTTCCTATGCCAAAATCTAATCCAAGATCTTGCATAAAACCAAAATTATGCCTTCCTCTCCCATCTGAAATTCATGCAAATTATGCATGCAGAATCTTTATAAAGGGTAAAGGAGCTGGGGACAAATAATGAAGTCATTTTGGAATTAGTTATGGATGAGCAAACTGGTTTGTGCAAAGAGTAGAAAAAGATCCCATGTTCTCTGAGCATTTTACAAGCAGACCTAATTATTGGCCTGCTGTGAGCATCACTGCTGCATTATGATATTGAAAGGCTCACATGGAAATAGAGGGAACAAACCAACCCAGCACACCGCAGTCCTCAGCAAGGGTAACCTGATAGAGGGAGGATGTCCAGAGCTTTTTTGATTACCCATGTGCCCGCCACAGAAGGCAAATTTGCTCCTAGCTCAGTGAAATTGATGCTCAGGGCTCTTGCATTTTTCACTGCACAATAAAAAGGAATAATGCTGCCTGCCAATACTGGTGGGGCAGTTTTCAATGTCTTCAGGTAGATCACTGTAGCCACAACAGCATCTACGGCAGGACATGATCCCCAAGTGCCCAGGTCAAGTGACACAGAGAAGGACTCATCCATGCTGCTCATGGTAGCCACCCCCAGTGCAGCCTGGTGACACCTGCCCTATGAAGTACATGGCCTGGCTCATTCCAAAAATACTTTATTTTTCATTTCAATGCATCTGAAATGGTTGTATTACAGCCAGGGTGGGCATACTCTTTAACATGTGGCATGAGGAGCAGCCTGAGAGTACAAAATGCTGCTGCAGTGAGCAGGTCTGGAACCTTAGTGCAGTCCCACTGTTGTTCTTTACAACATAAATCCTTTAGTCCTTCAGAAGATGAGATCCTGACATTGTCCTAGAGGAAATCGGAGAGCTTATTCCAAAGGGGACCCTTGGAACTCAGTATTCCTCATGCAGTGTGGATGGTTACAGAACTACAATCCAGCAACAGACCAGTCAACAAATTATTCTGGTATTTTAAATGCACACTGACCACATCCTGCTTCATGGGTTAGTTAGGCCACAGTCAAATAATCCTTTGGCTCCATCCTTGTGAGGAAAAAATTGCAGAGATCTGCCCATATGTTTCTCCTATGAGGAACATACTATGCTAGCAGAGAGCTCAGCAGCGCACCATTTTAGTAAACATGTGCTATAGTGACAAGTCAACCTTTATTGAGGTTTGTGACACTTTTTCTTTATGGATTTTGGCACCTTCCGCATGGTAAACAAAATTAAAACTTGAGTTTTACAGAGCAAAGTTTGCTGTTGCAGGGTTAAAGGTACCTTTGTAATCTAAACTGCAGTCCATCTGGAGATCTGCAGCAAAGCTCACCAAAACTGAATAAAATAAACAGTGGATGGAGAGAGTTTATATTGGAAATTATATGAATAACAGCATTAGCAAAGCAGGCCACATGCAAGGGTGCTGAGAATCCATCAGAAATTGTTCTGATGATCTTCAAATAACAAAGACTTATTCTTCATTGTTTTTGTAACATAGGCGATGGTGAATTTTCCAGTGTCCTTGAAGCCTGCCAAGAATGGGAAAAGGAAAGAAAACTTAAGGAAAGAGAGGGGAATGTACTGCAAATACAGGATGACAGAGGGCAGAGAAATGTGGAATGAGCTTTGATGTGGAGCAGATGTACCCTTGCATTCCACAGGCAAAACCAATGCTGAGGCAGTTCTGGAAACAACGAGGAAGGAAATGTCTCCTGTCTCCCTTTAGCTTTAACACAGAACAGTTTCAGAAACTAGGATGGGTGGTAGAAACGTTTCAAACAAAAACCTCAAACTTTTCCTGTCAAAGGAGGGGAGCAAAAAGCAGGCAGAGAGAGAATTACCCTCTTGGGTACACAGCAGCGCTTTTCCATATTACTTTTGGATTCAGACACTTTGAAAGTGCCCTGTGTTACCCTCAATCTGGGGATATTTGCTCTGTCTCCTAGAGATAAAGCTGTAGAGTCATATTTAATGAGTTGCATAAAAGCATTCAATTGACATGACATGCAAATAAGGAAATGTATCAATTTTTTTATATATTGCAGTAGCAGAAAATACAAGATAAAGGCATAAGCAACTGCAAATTGCATTGGTTCAAATATATTCCCTTTTTCTAATAACATTAGTTTTCTAATAATAATGATAGCTTTCAAGATGGTAACAGTATTGAGAAGGGGTGGGGGAGGGGTAGTCCACAGATTGATTGGTATCAGCACTGAATCCAAACCCCCCTGGAAAGCCTGTGCTGTTAATTCAGTCTGGGCACAGATTGGAGAGCGGTTCTGACCTTTCAAGAAATGAATGGCAGAAGCTACACTGACTCCAGCAGAAGTGGTCTTTAACCCTGTGCATGGTTCTGCTTTATTAGAAACATCTGCCAAAGGCACAAAGAGCTGACAAGGAGATGAGAGGATTTTCCTCATGGGTTTGCATCTAGAATATATTGAAATGTGTATATATATGTATGTGTTATAACATATGCACTTGTTGGAGTATGTGTACGTATATGTATATATTTAAAGATAAAATGCCTTGAGATGCCTCTTTTCCACGAGTCAGTATGAGTATATTTTAAAATTAAAAAAAAAAAAAAAAGAAAAAAAAACCCCATTGAATTAGATTAATA
>JAAGNO010000728.1:0-24139 GCA_033439905.1 Ceryle rudis | reverse complement strand
AGATCTTAAAACTCACACTGGCACTTTCAATAGGCATGCACCTACACAGCTATTAAGTGTCTCAATTTCTCAAAAAAATATGCATTCAGGCGGTTATGATCTCCTAAATTCTGAAGTAGTTTAGAGAATTTTTTTTTTTTTAAACAAAAAACACATGAATTGAAAATTAAAGGGACCTGGAGATTAGGAATATAGAAATAGCTTTTAAAAAATCAAATATTTACCTTGACTGTTTTTTTACATTATGTCTGAAAAATTAAAACAATGACCATCCATTCTGGTAAAAATTATATGATAGTGAAGTTAAAACTGAGACTCCCTCTCATTTGCACAATTGCTCTGCCTGAATCGAAGGTGGGATAAGCAGTGTGTTAACAGCAGTTTGATTAACATGACTTAAAACAGGAAAACATGGAAAGGAAACATCTTTCCACTCTTTAGCTTGGCTCTGTCAGCTGAAGAAGATATTCCAGTAAAATAGGATTAATGAAAAGAAATTAGAAGTATACTTTTCTGTTAATGCATTGCATTTTGGATTAGACCCAAATAAACAACAGATCTCTTTCCTCGTTGTACAAGTTTGACATTCAGAGTTTTGAAATCAGTCATAGAAATTTTAAAATTCAACATACAGTCTTCTCACTGTATCAAGTAAACCACAAACTAAAAATACTGTGCAAAAGAATGGCCAACCTAAATAACATAAAACTTTTCCAGCAGCCCAAGGTCAAGAAGAGAATGGACAAAGTAAACTGATAAAAGTAGCTTAATTTCTTTCTCATAGACAGCTGTTATCAGATATGTGTCTGATAATAATTATGAGATTTATCAAAGAACAGATTGACATTCTAGCAGTCATTATTTTCATTTCATGTCCAGCTGGAAGCCTCTGGAATACATATTGTTAATCTTTTTACCCATTATCTTTCTAAACTCCATCCACAAATTATTCTGGCCCTATGTATGCTTTTGTGGGAAAATTTTAGCTTCATCTGTATGGCAGATGATACAGACAATTCTTCTGTGCATAGTTGTTGGGGTTTTTTTTAACTGGTTTTAATCCAAGCAAATCGCAGTATTATCTACCATCAGCAGTTGGGATAGTAGCTCAGAAAGCGGACATGTACTGTAGAGTTTTGCCACTTGGCAGAAGTTGAGCAATGTTGAAAAGGTCACCTACTCATGATGAAAATAAGTGTACTTTTTCTCTTCTGCATAACAGTAAGCACTGTGCCTCTTCCAGAAATACTGCAAAACATAACAGCAAGTGTGGGTTTGACAGAAACTCTATCACTTTTCTCCTGAGCCTCAGGTGGTTGAAATGAGTTTGGATTGTTTACCACAATCGAGTGTTTTTACAGTTACAGGAACTTCTACAGTCTCAAGTACATCCCTAGTGCTGGTTGGAAGGCAATCCGGATTGCCTCTTTCTCTGTTGTTTTCTTCATTAGTACGAGGTTTTAGGGATAGCTCGATCCATGGTCAATAGTAGAAAATATTTAGTAATGTAAGCCTCAAGTACCTACTCCAATCTAACAGGTCTTTATTTTCTCCAAAATGACCATTATTTTCTCAATCACGTGTTGATTTTACCTTAAGCCTGAGTTAAAAATACCACAATATTATTTGCAACAGGGCAGGGATCTTTGCATTTAGGACAAAAGAATGTTTAACTTTAGATTAAAGCTTAAAATCCTCCTACCTAAAAATCTGGTGGTCTTTCTGCTTCTGAAAAATAAATTTTATATCTGATAAAGAGTGTAGGCTAGGTTGATTGCTTTAGAATTTAAATTAGGAGTCGTTATGAAGCCTGGGACCTACTTTTATGACTGTTCACTGAGGTTTACAAACCCATTCAGCAAAAGTTGTGGCTGGTGAGCAAAGCTGTGCCCCTCAGAGCTTCAACCCACTGCTGAGACATGAAGAGCTCTTCGAGGCATACAGAAGCATTTAGTAGAAACGTTGCTGGTATTAATTACTACAAGAAAACCAACTTGCATTTTTTAAGTTAGATCATAAACCCTCCAGCTGCTGAACTCATCCATAGGTATCTTTCTACTGCATTTATTTGCCTCCTAAAGTAGCACAATGCTGAGAAAATGGCAAGAATTAAAATAAACTAAAGCCATTTCTTGCATCTGGATGGCAACCGAGAGTCCAGATAAATAAAATTGTGTGGAGTTTTTTAAAGATTCAGCTTCTACAGTTGTCTATTCAGCAGCAGTTTAGGCACCAGGAAAACTAATTGTTTCTCCTTAATGCTTTAAATTGAACTACAGACATCACTGACCTCAGGGTAAGGAAGAGACTTTTACCAAACTCACAGACTCTAGAAGCAAACAGAATTCCTTAGTGCTGCTGTGAAGGAAGCTTTATGCCAGAGTACCATGCTCAACAGGAGACGTTTTTCACAAAAGAGTCAGAAAAAAACCTAGAACCCCATTGCTTCTAATTAGGGATTAATTCTGGTTTATTAGAAGTAGGTTCAAACAAACAAAAAAAAAAAAAGCAAAGGAGAAAAAAAAAAAAAAAGGAAAAGAAAGGGAAAAAAAAAAGAAAAAAAAAAGAAAAGAAAGGGGAAAAAAAGAAAAAAAAAGGGCTGCTCAAGGACCCCAAGCTAATTAGAGATCCAGATCTGTACTTTGTCCCCCCCTGCTTTTTCCATCCAGCCTTTAAAGCAATACAAATGAAAAACCTCTTCATTTCCACAAAGCAATGCTGTCTTCTATTATCCCCCTGTTACAGCTGATATATGTAGTAAATGACACCAGAAACCTTGCTACTCAGTGAGAGGTAGAGTTTCTTGGACTCCCCAGTGTGTCCCCATCTTCCTCCGATGAAAACACAGGAGTAGCTGAGTGGGATCTGCTGCTTTTGTGTGAGTGAAGCTGAACATCTGCTTCAACCAGGCAGTTTCCTGTGCAGTCCTGCTAGAGCTCTGTAAAAGAAGCCCTGATAAAGGGGGTCAAAACCAAATTTTTATTTTCTATAGATGCAAGATAAGGTGCTTAGATAAGAGCAAAACCTCATTTCTGCTACCCTCTTGGTGATCTTACATAAGGCTGGTCCTTTCATTTAACAATGATGAAAATTTCAACAAAATTTGTTTTGGTCTGCCAAGTCATGACAACCTCAATTAGAACTGAGCTGGAAAGGCATTTGGGCGATTACATCAGTCCAACTGGATGTCCTTTTCTCCCTTTGATGGCTTTTTCTATGCCATTCTCTGGGTATTTGATCTTCCTATCCGGATTCAGGCAGCTGAGGAGTGAGATGCAGCAAAAAGTAGCTAAAACATCTCAGAAGAATCTGCCCACAATCATGAATTTTATTCTTCGTTCATTTTTTAAAGCCGTAAGTAAAACATGCTCTAAACCACATGGCAATCAGATCCAATTTTGCTGGGTCCTTGCTGAAAGCTTGATAATTCTGATGAATGCAACAAAGAAAATACATTACATAAAGCCTACCTTCCTCAAAAAGATCTGCACTGATGGTCAAGTGACCTTATATTTCTTTTCTCAAATCTGCTACCAACAGCATTTCCTTAATCTGTTCCAGTGCTTAGATATTACGCTTTGGTAGTTCATTTTAGAAGTACCATTCTAGATAGCATTGAACTATACACAATATTTAGTTTTTAATGAACTGTGTATACTGATGTCTAGTGAAATACTGACACTTGGAACAGAAAGTAACAGAAAGATTTGACCCATTTAGACTTCTTTCTTGTAAACAACCCAGAGAAATAATGTGATTTATAATGAAAATTGTATGAAGTGCTAGTCACCAGTTAACATACATGGAAATTTTAATTTCATCTTCATAAAAATGACAATTAACTTAAAACTGAGTGAATCTCAAACTCAAGAAAAAGTGCAAATGGCAAATGAGAGGAAGTGAAAGAGAGCAACTAAAGAGATTTGATTCAGGTTTCTTTGCATTATTCTTACTTTATTTCTTCTTTTAGGCCTGCTTTCTGAAGGAAATGTGACCAGTATGATCAGGCTATCTGTCAGTTCTTGTGTAACAACTTTTCTTTAATCCATAGAGAATTTCAAACAAATTTGAAAGAGGAGGTAAAACTTGAAGGGTAATTAAGTTTCTACAGCTTTTGTGGAAGTTGCTGAATAGCTAGAGGAAACACACAAAAAGAAATGCCTTAATTGAAGAAAAGATGGGCAGAACTCACCTATTACACCATTTGTCAGCAACAGACAGACAAGGAAGAGGTAAAATGTATCTAGTCCATCAGGACATGCAAGTTCATACTATTGTATTTATTCCACTATGATGACAATACACAGCTGTATTTATTGCATCTAGGACTAGAGAAATTTCTAGAATGCAGAGGACATGAATTCATAGGAAAAGAGGTTTCAGTAGTTCTGCTCATCACAGAGTCTTCTGTATTCCCAGAAGTGCACCTGAACATTCTTCTATGCTGATAAAAATTAGATGTATTTATCCTAGTGTTTAGGCTTTCCTTTGAGCTTTTGTGAGGACAAGATCTGTTTGCAAACTTGCAGCCCCAGTTCTGAGTTTCTGTCCTTTCTGGGACTAGTCTTTTCCTGGGTTTGATTGTGATACTTGACTAGCTTTTATAGAGAAATTACAAAGTCAAATTAGTAAGTGCTGTTTCTTACAAATAATTTGTCATTGTGGATATCTGGATGGGGAAAAGAAAGTCTAGTTCTGTAACCACATTTTCAGAAAATATTTTCCTCGGGCAGCTCTTTTTTGGAGCTCAGATCTGTACAAATCACACAAAGTACAGTAGAAACTTGTAACCACTCTTAAATTCTGCAGTTTGATGGGCTTACATGTAGTTACCTTACATAGTTGCTTGAAATAGCCTTTGACTGGGATAGGTGACTAATTAGGTTCACTTTAGATAAGTTGGAGAGGTTCAGTGAAAAGCTGAAGTAATGGTTAAAGTATTAAAAAATAGGTCTTACAGTGAAAGGTTTAAGAAACTCAGTCTGTTCCATTTAGAAAAGGTTGAAGGGCCATTTGTCAGTCATTCCCTTACATGGGAAAAAATAATAACAAATCAATCTAAAAGAACTCCCAAAGATATAAAATTCTTTAAAGGATAAACATTGTAGTTAGATTACTGAGGACAGAAATAAAGCATATTCTTTAAACTGATATAGTCACTTCACCAAAGATTACAACTGAGGCACCAAATTTTGACTTGCACCCAAATTAACAGAACAGCCTGACAGACAGCCTCACTAAACTCATGCAGTAAATGCATGAGGTCTAGCACCACTTTATCAACATGCCCAGGAATATTGTAAGTCCTGAATTTAATGTTGCCACTCTCTTCTCAAGATGTCCACGGGAATCTCCTTTTCATTTTCACTTCAGATCTGCTCCTTACAAAAATGTATAACTCATCAGCTAAAATTTTTACCTTTACTTAGTTCTGACAAATTCACCAATTTATTTCTCCTTCTCATTTTCCCAACTGTCATCCTAGTAGTAGTAGTAGAAGAGCACTGCAATAAACCAGGAACTTCATGCTTATCCACATCTTTTGTATGTGAGCTCTTACTACTGGAATTTAATTTCCTGTCTTCATGAGCAAAAGGTAAAACAGTCTTGCGAACACTGGTGGGCTGAGACATAAAACCCCAAAGGTGTGTCCAACTTATAGTCCATTCAATGATTTTTTCAGGCAGTGATGACTCCAGGTCAGACAATGAAAAAAAAGAATAACAGCAATATGCTATTGCCTCTGCAAATTCACCTTTATGAGGCAAAATAAAAATTGGAATTAATGTGTTTGTTGCCTGCACACCTGGTCTCCTCTGAAAAAGGCCTTTGTGTTGATTAGTCATCCCTTCCAGACAAAGTTTTCCTTTCATCCTAACCCCTGAGATATTCTGTTATTTAGGAACAAATGCTGCTTGGCAAAGCATGGGTCCTGCATGGAAAGAAAGCAAAAAAGGACAAAAACACCTCCACATCTTCCTAAAGGCAAAATAATCAGTAGCAGACTTTAAGGACAAGGAATAGGCCATAGCTAATGTTGCTATGGGCTTCTTCCAGTCAAAACAAAGTATTTAGAGGACTGAGATCCTGGTTATAGGAAGCAGTTCCTAAATTTTTAGACAGCATATATATATTTTGCCATCATCAGGTATCCTGTCTATGCCCACTCCTTCCTATACTTTCAAGAGACAGGTATCTACAAGAACATTTCTGCTTCAGGTATAAACATTTTGGTCTGCAGTCCTTTAAGCTTTTAGCACATACCACCATTCTCTGAGATGATGCAGAACAGCACTATAGTTTTGCTCCTGCCACAAGCAGGATTAGGAACAGGATGCAATTTTTCCCTAAAGATTAATAATCATACTACAGTAGGTTTTAGTTTTCCTTTTCTGAAGCTGCCATCACTAGATAAGCAGAAGAAGGAGCTTCCATTTGCACTGAAATTCTGCCCCTCTGTAGTTTTACAATAGCAAAAACAACTGAAAGAATGTTCAAGGCCCAGTGTGTGCAGAAATGTGGTTGTCTTTCTCCATTCTGCCATATCTTTTCAAATATAATCTTCCATTTTTCCCCATTAAGTGAAACTTGTTTCCTGGAGACAATTAACCTATAAAGCATTTTACATTCAGATTTGAAATCTAGAAGGCAAAACCATGACCAGCTCTCATTTTCTGTGTCTCAGACAAACAGAGCTGCAGTGTTTTGCTGAGTCATTATGACTGCCATTATCACTGGCAACAAAATATTGGGACATCCTAATGTAGAGTTACAGGAGTTCCTGCAGAAAAAGAAGGCTGTCCTCTACCTGTTAAGCCATTTACTTCCTCTGGTAAAAATCAAGTCATTTCATAATGTTTAATCTGCTCTGACTCCAAATCTCTTGTAGATTAAAGGTTCTATACCTGTAAAATGTGCTAACCACCACCCTCCCTGATAAGAGTCCCCAAACAGATGCTTGCCAGATGTCGGGCTTTCTCTACAATAAAAAGAACACTGACCTACTCTGCTTTCATTCTCTTTCACAAGCAAGCAACCACAAAGAAATGTGTTTTATAGGTATGGAAGTCCAGCTGTGAGGAAGTGGGTCTCAGACTCCCACAATGCTGTTCAAGTGAAAAGACCAGCTTCCCTGTACTGGAAGTGAGTACTGGACAAGTGGAGAAATATTCTTATATGATAGTGCTGTGGAATGTGATGAGACAGCATAAAGAGACAGTGGCTCCCAACACTCAGAAAGGGTACAGGTGCTCAATAACACAGGAGCCATCTCTACAATATTTTGTCTTGCAATTAGAAATGAGTCCCTATGGAAAATATTTCAAAATAGAGCTGAAACTGGTTTTAGAACTATAAATAACACATGTCTTGGTAGGCCCCTGAAGAAAGATTTCTCCATTTGTTTTTCTTCTTCTTAACCTAAAGTTCCAAGCTTAGATACATTCTTTCATGTTTTATGCTCTGAAGATCTCAGGAGACCTAATTTAAACCCTAGACTGATAGATCCCTATATGGCCCAGAACTTGGAAAGGTCTGACCCAAAAAAGTTCCAAAACATTTCTTTCAGTCCCTTAAGAAGTCTCACTAAAGCTGCCCTGGTTGCACAACTAACATCATACTTAAATGCAAGGAGGTTTGATACTTTATCCCAATGGCAATCATTCATGATGTACTGTGGATCTTAGTAGTAAGCTGTACATTGTGTCATCTCTTTCAATCAACATCTTCTTAAAGTCAGATTTTTCTTTTTTTATATGTGTTTCAAAGGATATGACAAGAAAGTCTGTTGTTCTTTTGAGTAAAATGTATCTTCCTGTATGAGGAGCAGGTCATAGAATGACAGAATAGTTTTGGTTGGAAGGGACCTTAAAAATCATCTAGTTCCATGACTAAACAAAATTTCATTGTATGCACATTCTTAACATTAATACTGATGACATTCTTCAGATCATCATATTGATTGTTTATAAATGTCAGTAAATATTAAAACTTCCTTCTATAATCTCTTTGTTAGCTTCAGAAAATCACATCATATAAAAAAAAAACCAGGTTAATTTATCAATTCCACATGTATTCAGAAAAGACTGGCATCTGAGTTTCTGGATGATTAGAAGAATGATTGTTGTTTTATTAGTAAAGTAGTTTCAAAAGCGTAGTCTTGATAAAGTAACTTCCCTTTAAAATACATTTTGTTCCATGGTAAAGACACAACAGGGAAGGATATAAACTTTATACTAGTTTTCTCACAAATATAACTAAGACTATAATGTACGAGTATAAAGCTTAGAAAATACTTAATAGTGTCATGTATTTACTGTTCTGCTTAGATTGGCTTCAGCCATGTACCTTTCTTCAAGGTCTTCTTCCATGAGCATTAGTATAAAAAGCAGACACTCTGTTCAACTTAGGCAGGGCTTCCGCACAGCTAAAACTACCATTAGACATCTAACACACATAGTTTAAATCACACAACCAAAACACAGTTCAGCACAATTTTGTAAATGTCCTTTATTAAAATACAAACACAGGAGGACTCTGGAATGGGTAAAGACTAAATTATTCTTCACATCAGATGAGTGATCCTTTCAAGTCTAGGTTTAAGTTCACCGGTGTAGTGATGGGAGAGAGCCATGCCTGTAGAGTACCTCATCTAAAGACAGATAAATCTTCAGAGCTCTGCAGGGGGTCCAGGTGCTATGATATGTTTTATCATAACTCTATAAACTATGCTCTCCTCTCCTCTTTCTTTGCCTCTCCCCTCCTTCCTTCCTTCCTTCCTTCCTTCCTTCCTTCCTTCCTTCCTTCCTTCCTTCCTTCCTTCCTTCCTTCCTTCCCTCTCTCCCTTCCATCCTCCCTCTCCTCTTTCCCTCTTTTTTTTTCCAGTAATAGAAAATGTTACATACTGCTTCTGAACATAAAATGTCTAAATATCTCCTGAGCCTGAATATCTCCTCAGCCTTGTCCCTCCTTTACACAGACCAATCCCAAATGTGAGCCCAGACTGATCAGAGTGAGAAATAGCTTACAAAGCAGAAGCATTAAGGGAAAGAAACCAGGGAGGATGAGTTAACAAGTCAGCCTAATCTTAGAGGGAAAAGTCATAATGAAAAAGATACTGTGCGTCTCTGAAAAGATGTGTCACACGGCCTCTCACACTGGGCCAGACAGCCTGCTACACTCTGACACCACCTCCAGCAGCTGCTGACATCCCTAATGTCAAAACTTTTTCAGACTGCATGTTAATAATTGGAGTTTCTATGAAATTGAAGCTAAAAAAAAACCAAAAAACACGCAAAATGTGAAAAACTGTATGCAACATTGTTGTCAAGATTTTTGCTATATACTTTGTTTTTAAGTGATTAATACTAGCTCTGGGATTTGTATGAGAGACATCACCACAGCTCCCAAAAAGAATTTCTTTTCACGGGAGACAAGGAGGGGAGGCAGGGGAGAAAGACTGACTCCCCCAGCTATTAGGATTTCTGTTATTTCCACGTTTGGAAAAAAAAATAATCCTTTTCAAAATCTGCCATGAAGATCTACTCATGTCTGGAGACACTTTAGGGCTTGCAATGGCTGGGTGCTGAGGTAGGACATAGGGCCGTGGATGGTGCCATGACCCCAACAGCTCAGACTGATGCCTCTGCAGCACTTTCATGAGCACCATCAGTGGGGTTACCACACAAAAAGCTGCAACACATCTGAATCCAGAATTTAGACATTGGCCCTAGAATTCTATAGTCCAACTGAAAATCTCCAACCTAGTCCTTTTCAAAATGTATGCATACTTTTTTAAGCTGTGTGTGGATGTTTCTTTCTATTACAGGTTTCATTTAATGAGATAGATGAACACCAGAGGCCTCAATAGAAACGGCCTCCTTAGAGTAGCAAGAAGTCTTACACTGAAGCTACATTGTAATTTATTATCAGATGCAGGATTTTAATTTATTTTACTGTTGCTTAAGTGCCCAGGGTCCTTTTCTCAAGGGATTTACTTATTTATTCTAGTCAAGTATAACTGAATTCTTTGTCGATATCTTTGCCCTGTGCCCCCTCAGTTAAGTCAAGGTGTTTGCTTTCCCTTGTTTGCTTGTGTATCAGCTGGATACTTTTTAATCTCCATCATCTTAGGTCTTTTTATCCAAATCTTCCTGAAGTATGACTGTCTTCCTGCTATCTCTGTTAGGAAATAATGTCTGGCAGGTGATACAGGGTAACCATGTTGAGCCACTAGGTAAGTGTCATGCACCAATATAAAGTTTGCTGCAGAAAAATCTGAGAACAGGAAAAAGGCCACTCCTCAGTCTCGATTCAAAGGCCTGAGCAGCTGCCTGGGCAGGGGGCCCCTTTACCCTGGCCCCAGCAATCCAATTCCTGAGGCAGAGTGGGAGCTGGGAAGATGGAATGAAAGAGCCATAGGAATTTTGGGGGTGGAAAAGAACTGTGTTGGGATGCCACCTGATAGCTAAGTGGTACCAAAGCACATGACTGGACCCCCTTTGCTTTATCTGAAGTGACACAATGAGACACAGACTTGAAAATAAGAAATAGTTTTGAGTAGGTGACAGCCTGAGTTAAGATCCGTTTGCTGATTATAATGAGCCTGTGAAGTACACCTAAAAGAGCCTTGAGTGTACTCCTTAGTTATATTGGCTCTCTGCAGTGATTATCTGTTTGTCATCTGTGTCTGTTTTGGAAAATTATATTTTAGTTACTGTGAGTTAGTCAGCAGCTTGCACAATAAACAGCTAGTCACAATGAGAGTGTCGGACTCCTACCGGGTCCAGTTACAGAAATGTTTCCACCAACAGGATTTATAAATGAAGCACACAAAAAGCCAGCCTCTTAGGCACAGGGCTGTGGTAAGGCTGTTCAGTGCAGCAGCAGTAGGAGCAATTGTTTGGAAAAGGTTAGGCAGAGAGTTGAACTGAACTGGACTTTTCTCAAGACAGTTTGAATTCTTTAGGTCTGGGGGGAGTGGCATCACTTGTTCAGGAACCACAGGAAAGATTAGTTTTACATCACACAGCTCAAGGGAAGGAAGAGTGCAAAATATCAGGGACATGGCAAATTGGCCCAATGCTGTTTCCAGGGAAGGTAAGGTCTGTATTACTGCTCCATGTGCTCTCATTGCCTAACACCAACAGAGTTTTGATCCATAAAGCAATCTTTTTGGAACTTCTGTGATACTGATACAAATGAATTGTGATAATCTGTTCTGGGAAAAGATACCAATAAAATACCTGTAATATTACAGTTATCTGCTTATTTGGGCTTGTCACATATTACATTAACTGTTTTGGAAGTGATTCCTCTGCTCCAGGAGCCAGTGCCACTAGCTTGAGAAGGAAGCTGTTTTCCAAGGGCTGTGCAGGAAGAGGGGAAGGAAGGCTGTACATGTATGTGGTTGTATCTTCTGGACAGGGGAGAATAATGTTCCTAAAAATGAGTGACCTGAAGTAATTTTCAGGCAGTCATTTTGTTATTTAACATCCCTCAAAAGTGCAAGGTCTTTCTTACAGATTTCATCTGTCCCACATCCTGTTAATAACACCACCTCATTACCACAATGGTAACAGTCACTTGATGCTCATTTGACAGAAATCTTCAAAACAACAGTATTAGATATTTGACATTTGGCTCCATATGATACAGGTTAGCAGCTTCTTAACTCTGCTTTCTTAGCATAATTACATAATTTAGTATTAGTCATTCATGCTGACCTTTAAATGGAATCAAACATTCAATTTAGATAGTTGTTTTGTCATTAACAGTGAGCAGCTGAGAATATATCTGCTCTTGGCTGGCAGTGTCGTCATGAACATGTATAAAGTCCAGGTAAAGTTCAACATCTTTAGTAGTTATGCCTGTCTTTTGAAAGATCTGGATTCTTGTCAGTCATCACAATGGTTAAGGTCCAGTCTCACCCTCCTCAAAGAAGTAGCTTTCATCCTTTCATCAGAGGCAGACTCAGCATGTTTACAAAAATAATATCTCTGACATACAGCAGATGAAGGGATAAATTCTGCCCTGGAATACCTCTCATCGGGTCTTGCAGTTACAGTTTGTACATATGGAGGATGGTAAATCTGAGCCCTGTGTATTGAAGTTCTTTTATCTCAAAGTTTTCCACAGGCAGAAATCACTCTGACCACCAAGAAAGTTGCCCCACATCTGGGATGAGATTCAGCAGCTGTTTGCATTTTTGTGCTTAGTTACCTGGCTGCACCCTCTTGGAAATCAAAAAGGTTGTCCTGGGGTAACATAAAGCAGAATGTTGCCTGTAGCTTTAGCTGCTCCAATCCTCAGCACACATATCCCACACACAGTGGTTTGAGAAAAACAGGAGGAAGCAAGATAAGCCAAAGCGCCGGTGACTGCAAAATATAACTTAGTAAGTCCCTAACTGATACTGCCTCTTATCAGATGAAATACCTTAGTATTAATTCCTTCTAATTAAATTCATATTTAATTCTCCAGTGATCTTTGGTGCATATTTATAGGCACTCTTCACTGCAGTATGGTGCACTCTTTGTTACAGAACTGTTCAGAGCATTGAGATGAGCATTGAAATATGTGTTACAAAAACACGAATAAGGGTGTATATTTCTGTTTACAAATACTTGCAAACACATTTGTGCACATACAAGCACATCAACATCATATGCGATACAAGACTAGACACTGAGTAGATTTACTGACTGCTAATTTTACTCTCTCGTGACACTTTCTTCTTCTTACAGTGTTTAATGTGCTCTTTTATGGATGAGGTCAAATTGTATAATAGTCTACTGATAAATTGTAAGGTGCCCATGAGGCAGACAATCTTTACTAATAATTACAAATTTTTGACACACAGCAAACATTAATAAAAGATCTTGAGGCTAAGGTATAACATGACAGTGCTGAAAGAGCCATAGTAAAGACTAAGACACATACTAAAGGTTGAATGTTTTTTCAAATTTAACATTCTGTGCAGTGAGGTTTGATGAAGCATTGGCTGTTTCCTTTTGTCTTCCAGGCAAAATATAATTTTTTTAACTGTTTTAAAAGAAAAAAAAATTATGGGAAGATACAGGAAAATTGCTTGCAGATTTGTCTGATACCTGTCTCGAATGAAAATACATTTAAGACCTTTCTAGTAATATGCTATATATCTTTCATGCTGAGAAGGAATAATGAATAACTTAAAAAAAAAAAAAAAAATCCTTTCCAAAATAAAACCCTGTGTAACAGTGCAATAAGTTCTTTTGTTTGGTTGCTTAAGTAAGTGAGTTACAAAACTGCCATTTTATTCACTGTTGCCTTAGCAAGGTACAGTTTGTTGATTAGATGGACTAACAGTCCTGCCAAACTCTCAGAGACCTATCAGTTCTATGTCAGCATTTCTCATTATACCATCTCTTACTACAAGTACAAAAATCCTGTTTCAGACTATTAAAATTAATAGAAAAGAAAATATATATAGATTCCTGAGCAACAATATGATAAGCCAAGGAATTACAGTTCTAATGGCCTCAATGAGTCAGTGTTTTGTAGAAAGGCTAATCATGGTTAAGGACTATTATTTTGTGGCCAGAAGACCATACTTATCCTCATCATTTGTGGCTGTTTTTAAAAGAGACTCCATGATAGGCCTGGCTAAAGCCTTATCATTGTGGTTTGTGGTCAGATGGGCCAGCTGAAGCACCAACAAGGATGTATTTACACACTCAAAAGCAATTTCTGGTGAGATTTCCTCAAAAACAACTTTAACCAGCTGTTAAAGAAGTAAATGATTTCTAAAATTGAAAACAATATTTGTAAAAATAACACTCTTTTTGGTTTGGGAAAGGAGCAATCTAGATGAAATATGAAAAATATGATAATACGATCCAACTCCATTACTCCTTAGCACACTATCAATTTTCTGCAGCAAAGGAGTAAATTAAAAATATGCAGCCAACCTACAGCCTGTATTTTAGTTTGTTGGGGTGTTTTTGACAAAATACTTCTTACTGAAAAACACCGATTTACAAAACTTGAACGTTTTCTCAGTAGTTTATCAAGTTCAGTGGATGTTTCACCAAACATGCTTTGTAGGACCGAAAATGAAACTCTAAAACCAGTCCTATAAAACTGTAAAAACTAGATCTATCATCCTGTGTATTGGAGACATCGTTTTGAATTCCAGATCAAGCAACACATAAACTCTTCTGTTGAGGACCTCCTGCATCTACAGCATGCACCCCATGAAGGGATTATTTTTAATACAGATGAAGACAGAAGGTGAGATCACTATTTCTGAAAAAATGTTTTAAATTTTAGTTCTGAGTAAGTACAAAACCAAATTAAATTTTCCCAACTTGTGATTCCAGTTTTCTAGTCATCTTTATCATGTACCTCCCAGTAGATATTTATCTTATGTCAAAGTGGTCCATTTCAGGACACTATCCACATCCTGAAGAGGGCATTGCTTTCTCACTATGCAGGCAACCAAGTCTGCACCTCAGCACCTGCAATTCAGCTTTCTTCAGGAATTTTTCGTTTGTGGTAGTTCTTATCAAGCTGAGAATTTTAATTCAGTTTGAGCTCTTAAATTTGGTTGACTCATATTTAGGTGAATAAACACTGTGAAACAAACAAACAAATCAATCCTTTTAGCTGTTTCTTAGTGCTGTTTAATTTATCAGATGAACTTTCTTGGTGTATGAGCTGGGACCCAGATTTTGGAGAAATCAAGGCAATTTCTACCTATGAGAAAATTATCTCATCCAGTTTAGATACCACTGAGGCTCATTCTGTGGAATTTCTGACATAAATCAAGGCTCTCCATAAGTCCATCAAAACAAACTGAAGCAGTAAGCACTGAAGCAGATCTTATTGAACACCTATGCTCAACACTGAGGGCAGTCAAAGAGGTTTCAGACAGCAGCATATTCTCAGGGGCCAGAGTAGTTAAAAGAAACCAAGCCTAACTGCCAGCATGCCCCAGTTGGCTGATTAGCAACCACATAGTCTGCTTTTGTGCTTCTATCATTTCATCTCCCAGCATGTTTTCTGAGGGTGCTGGTCAGTGTTTACCCGTACACTGTGACACTTGGAAAGCATTTCTTTTGTGGAGAGGTAATTGTCTATAAATCCCAACTAAATAGTAGGCAAAGAGATTTCTGATAAGATCCCAACAAATTATTTAAGAGAATCCTTGGATCACATTTAAAAACTCAAAGAGTAGTGTCACTATATGTGTTTCACATTGTCAGACGTGGTTTTGTATAATAATGCAACTCTAAGAATCTCTTAATCTTTACCTGACAGAATTCAATATGATTCTGTATGTATTATGATTATTATTTACAGAACACCATGGGCATGTGTGCTATATTCATATACATCTATGAACAAGTGCATTACGTCCATGCCTCATGGAAATTGTGTTCTGTGAAGGGGAGAAAAAGCCTTTTGTTTCATCCTTGTGTTAGGGTTGGCATGTAGCAGCAGCACTCTAGAAGCCCCAGAGGAACGGTGATGGGATGATGAGTCAGAGAATTCCCACCTCCTCTCTGTCTCCTAAGGGAGTTATTTGTTTTAGTTCTTTACTGTTTGCAATTAATTTACCTCCTCCGACCACTTCCTGCAAACCTGCCTGCCCAGTGAAGATATCAGAGGACCAGGCTTTCAGTCTGTTCCCACTGCCTGCTGCTCACCTGTGGATGTTCTCATATACATACCTGCATCCCCTATGGGAAATGGCAGAAAAAAATGCTGGAGAGGTTACCAATGGAACTGGATGAGAAAATAGGAGATGCTAAAGCAAGAAAGGACATATTTTGCTTTTAAAGAATCAGCACTCCAAATACTCCTGCCAGATCAAGAAAAATACAGAGGGCGTCCTTTCATGGAAAGAAAGAAATGTCCCTAATTGGATGACATAATACCCATTTTATAGATGCAGTTCTGTGGCCTGAACTTTCAAGAAGCATGAGGTTATATGCAAAAATGCACAGGTAACAGCAATTCTCATCTTTTCTTCAGTTGGAAATGCAGATACAATGGATGTAAACTGGAGGTGTGGCTGTTCACATGCCATCTCATTGTTCTTCATAGGTTACATTTTGAAAAGCTCCCCAAGGATGTTAAAAACAAAGTCAAAGCTACAGATAATATTAAGTCCAGGAATCCCTTGATCCCAGTCCCCCTAATATTAACTGTTAGCCAATGTTCTCTCTTGTGTTCATTTGTATGTTGCTTAGGGTTATTTAGAATGTGTGTTCTTCCAGAATATCTTTTGAAATTTTGGAGGTCAGTTGTGTAACAAATGGAGCAAAGCACCCATCCCCAAACTTGTTTGGTTAACTTTAGAATCATGGGAAAGTCAGTAACGGGGCTAGTTCCTTACTACTGGGCACAGCTAAGGAGACAAGCTATACAGAATAACGACTCTGGGGTCAATATAAGGATGATACCCAAAAACTGAAAGTACATGAATGACAGCACAGGAAGAGGATACTGTTAGCAAGTTTAACATTTATTCTCTAAATTAGCACAGTAAAGACTATAGAAAGGAAAGAGAATCCAGTATTTTAGGAAATTATTTATGAAATATAGATGGGCCTTCAGCTGGGAATAGGGCTGGGCAAAATGTTAGTGGTTCTTTGTTCTTGCAGCTGGCCTGTCGAATTACACAGAGCCAGCACAGTAAATAATACTACTATTGTCTGACTGTGTCAGAGACAGACAGAAGGTACATTTGGACTTGCTCCAAACACCACAAGGGCCACTCATAGCCACAGTGTCCAATTACTGCTTGCTTGACTATAAAATGCACTTTTTTTTTTTTGCTAAGCTAATTTAAGAATGGCAGCTTTTAATGGGGTTTGTATTAAAAGGGGACTGCTGCTCCAGCTTTTGTCTGCAAAAATGTTATACACCACACATGAAGTAACAAACACATACACAGTGAAAATAATCAGAGTATGATAACATTAGCACAGCAATAGCAACAGTGATAGAAAAGTCAGTGTTTTGCAAAGGAAAAAAAGATCAAACCCTTCTTGGAATAGCCCTGTGCAAAACATGCAGTAAAACCAACTAGACTCTATCTCAAATGATGAAACAAATACATCCACTTTGTTTCTGCAGATGTGAGCATATTGCGTCTCTTCTTCAGTCTTTCAAAGAATCATTTACCATAATTTTCCCAATCTTTGCATAGATACTTTTCTTCAAATTTTCACTCTCAGTGTTAAATGTTTTGGAGAGCAGTAAACTCTATGATCCATTTTGCGAATGGCCAAAATTTGTTTGTATTAGAAGTAACTTTTTTAAAAAAATGTATTTATAGAAGATTATTCATACATAAGGAAGATCTCATGGGATTAGGGATGCAGAAGGTCTCCTCTCTACAGTAAGTGCATATCACAGCTTTGATTTTCTTTGCCTATCTATTAGCTAGAGATAAATTTAGGTCTCCTGTTTAGAGCAATCTGCCTACAGTGCACAAGAGATCAGTAGTTGTCAATGATCTATGAAGACTTACTGTGTTTCTCTCCTCTACCATGCTGACAAGGTGTTAATTTCTTTCTTGGAATAGCAAGCAAAAAAACCCCAGCAAACTGATAAATTTAGGCGAAACTCATGCAAGGATCACATCGCTTTTTAAGGCTTCCTGCTACCATCATTCCATCATAGAAGTCTTACAATTCTTGCATAACAACAATCAATAATGAAATGTGCCTATTCTCTAACTTAAAAATCTTGTTCTGTTCTGTGTTTTCTATACACACATGCACACACAATGAGTGTTTGCAAAAGTATTTTCACTCACAGTTGTAGAATGGTTTTAAAATATGTGCCGCAGATACGGAAACATAATCAAAACGTTAAAGTCTTCATAAGCTCTGTGTAGGTGAGTTCATTCTCCTTCACTCTTATCTTTGGACGTCTTGCAGAGTGCTTCATTTGGAGAAAGACCTAAAAGCCACATTGGGTAACAAAAAGGGATAAAAGGGTAAACCTGTCTGTTCATATTTGCCAGTCTTCAACATGGAGAACACAGCAAGCATTCTGCAAAGGAAAATGAGGATATTCTTTTTTTCTCCTTTGAATCCTCAGAAGATGCATCTTCTTTGTAATAGAAAAGGAGTATCTCAATACTTAAGTCAAAATAGCAAACTTTTCAAAGGCCAGAAACTTGGAGCTGGTCATGCAACTTGTGAATTGCATGCTGTAGGATTGTTTGATATGGCATAAAACAGAGAGAACCTGAAAAATTCCATCTTCAATATGATGGATACAGACAGTTGTTTCTCTATAAAGCAGCCTTCAATTACTAACAGCAGGACTTGTGCTTAGCAGAGTAAAAAAATCTTCCCACTATCCAGAATGAAGATCCCTCCAACAGTAGTGGTTGATTTTCTTTCTCTTATCTTCTAGAGAGACATTAATTCCTCTCCAGCACACATAAAACTGTTCACATAGAGGGAACTCTTCACCTACAGAGAAATATTCACATGCACACTGTTAAAGTCAGGTTAAGGATGTCACTTACCAAGACACAGGGAGGGGGGGGAAGAGAGAGATTCAGTGTTAAAGCACCTGCTCGTTCCTTAATTCATGTTTTTCCAGGAAAACATATTGGTCTGTGTGTTACATAAGCTAACATATAACACCAAGACATTTGTGATGCTGTGAGTACAAAGACTAAGGATAGTATCCTCATAAATGAGGTTAAAGGAATTACTCTCATGAAACTAGCTGAGAATTCAGCCTTCAGAATTACAAGAGAAGTTAGTTTGTCTTCATATTTCTTGTCTTTATGGGCTTAAGAAATAACAGAGGATATTCTGTATTAATTTTCTTAATTAATACTCATGTGAAGCTCATTTTCTTTTTCAGATATAACATTCAACAATTCCTATTTATGGACAGTCTGGTAATGTAAATGCCACTCAGTATGTACCAAGCCCATGTTCTGTAATGTCAAGGACTATGGTACTACAGGGGCTCCTTAGTATGCAAATTATTGACACAGTAGAACATAGCAGCTCTTTTGAAATCATTATGTTTTATTGTGTCAGGGTCTCGTTGAGGACTCTTTAATCTAAGGATTCTTGAGAAGGTAAAATCTGATAGTTCCTCTGGAGCTATAAAGGTCTCTGATGTCATAGCCTATTTGGACACTCGTTATTACAGTGTGAGGATTATTAATACACTGACAATAATGACTTTGTGACTCCTTTGTGGTCTGTTATGACCATCTCGAATTTTATAAGGCTGGTCATCACTATGGTATGTGAGTCTCCACCACAAATATAAACCAAAAACTATCTTCCTTTTTCTTTCCCTCTACATTCCTCTCTGTAAGGATACATCAACTTTTTGCTGGTCTTCAGAGGAAAAAAAAAAAATACAGGTCAAAGCATAGAAACTAGTGTTTTGAAACACTTTGCAAGAATTTGAGTCAGTCAGCCTCACTTACAGCATTTAGTTTTGAGACCTTGTGGTGGCCAAACATATTTCATCTGGTAGTGTCAGTGGAAATTTGCCCAGTATAACACTCTTCCCAGGCAAAGCAACTTCCCTTTCTAATTCTTTTTATGGAAATTACTTGCAGTATTGTCCGGGTGTCCATGCCTGTACATGTCAACATGAATGTTTTACTATTATGTGCTAAGTTCCCTCCAGATCAGACACCAAAAAGAGTAATAACTAAAAGAGGAAAACCAAATGCAGCAATTTGCATTTAAGACTGATGATCCGCTTCAAAACCAGAAGCTCTGAACTCTGTTCCATCTCATCAGCTCTAGGAGTCCTTGCTGTGTTTCCCCAGTGAATCTGGAATTTGCATAGCTATGGACTTACAACCCTTGGCTTACCCTACCCTAAATCTCTTTGGGACTGATACTCAGCTGAGAGCCAGGATTGCTAGGATTTAAATATATGTCAAATGCAAAAGTGGGGAGGCGCAGGAATTTCTACAGCAGCTACACAGAGTCAGCCTTCATGATGTGTGATAACAGAGCCTCTGCCATTTCTCAGCTGGAGACATATAGGGCAGGATTTTTTCATTAGTCCATAAGTGGACCCGTATGTCTATAAAGCTCTTTTTTTCCTTTTTCATTTTTGTTGTCACTTACTCAGTATGTGCTCTGAATTTATGTATTTTTTAAATTTAATTTTTATAAAATATCTTCCGTTTTGTGATAATTTCTTTACTGTTTTACCCAGGACACCACCTGAAAACACACAGACATTACTAGATATTATTTACATACTACCAGGCAAGCCCATTTTTCTTTACACTGTATGAGACAATCAAAAAGGCAGTCTCAGAGACCAACAACAACAGAACAGAGGCAGTACTGGCCAGCAAGGCAAGAGATGGCCAGAACACATCAACAGCTTCCTTGGCTGCATGTTTTCAGTAAGCATTACAGAAAACTTCTTTCAAGAAAGAACTTGAAAGAGGACAATATGAACACTTAAAACGTATTGACCAGCAGGAACAGCACCAGGAAAGATTAGTTTACAAGTTAAAATAGTGACTGATGGAGGTATGATTCTAGGCCAGAAATAACATCCCAAAAGAGAAATCCAGGAGGTAAAGGTTTCTGGGAGGATCTTCGAAAGTTATGAGAAACACTGAATGCAGAGAACACAATTAGCAGGATCCAAAGAAAGAGGAGAGATGGTCAGTGCATCAATATGAAAAATAATCTCTGAGGAGCATTTTAGGTGGATATTATCTTTGCAAGATTTAATCTGTCAAAGCTAGAGACATGTATGCTGCATTAAACCATAATGCAAAACAATAGGAACATGAATGAGAGTTTCACAGTGTGAACAGCAAAGAAAAGTTATAATCTGAGGACATTATGCAACAGGTGTTTGCAAGATTTGAAACAGATAGCTAGAAGAGGTTGTGTTCACGCTTTTCTGTATCAGCCCTTCATGCACTGCAAAGAGATCAGAGAAGGTGCTAAACTGAGCCCTTTTTGAGTGGTCTGCAAAGCAAGCAGTTTAAAACTACTGAATCCCTTTTGTGTGATTCCCCTGAGAATCCAAGGGGAGAATTACAGCTTCTACACAGAACTTCTGTGCACAGTTGCTTTGGAAAGCCAGGAGTGTGGGTGTCCATTGTGATTTCAAACAAGACACTTTTCAGTTGATAGCTGAAATACACCAGCAAATTTCTGTCTCATCAATGTATTATAGGAACTGTCAATGTTTACTGTAAATGTCTCAGCATAGCCCCTAAAACACTTCCATTAATATATCCACTTAAATATGCATAGTGCACACTGGAAAGCATCAGAAAGTTAGTGTCCAGTTATATAGCAGGCTAAAACACAAAAGTATCTTTTGAAGAAAATGAGTAAAATTCCTTTAAATATTTTTTCGGCACTCAAACTTGTATATACTTGGAAAACTTCCAGAGCACCAGCGTGCATACACTACATGTGGTTTAATGTCTATGTAATCCTTATTTCATTTGCAAAGGTCAACAGATAGCGTCATGCTTTTAAAAGGCTCAATATGTATTATATGCATATATGTTTGAGTTCTTTACACATCCTATATGCTAGCTTTAAAGTTGTATAGATTTTATATAGTGCCAAATATGTGTTGCATCACTGAAGTAAATACTAGTTTTACTCGTCCCTTCTTTGACAAGAGAAGCAACTGTTCTTTTGGGCAGTTCTGAATAAGCTCAAACTCTACCCGTTTGTTCATAGGGTGCAAGAGACAGTTCCAGAACCAGGATGCTTAAAGAAGGTATCCTTCATTTGTGACCAGCTCTGGATAAGTAGATCCAGCATTTTCTCAAACTACTTCATTTTAGATTGTGTTGACACTTTGCTAATTTGTTTTTTCTTCTTGGAATACACAACTTTAATTTTCAAGATTCACAGATTCCGTGAGTGATAATCATGCTTTTTCTTGTTATTAAAGAAGTATCCTTTTGCTGAGTGATCAACATATGATTCCTCTCAACCTGTGCTTACTTTGATTAAAAGTATGTTTTAATGGCAGATCAAGAACTAAAACTAATCTTGTATCACCATATAACTGAGGTGATGCAGAGAAGTGACACTCTCAGCTCTGCCACTGAAATAAGAAAACCAGTCTTTTAGTAGCTTTGGTTTGGGTTATTTATATTTTTCCACTCCAATATTTTATCTCTTTGGTTTGACCTGAACAACAGTATAAAACATAATCATGGAGCTTGTCACCAATCCAGGTAGTAACTCAAATAAAGAATGGATGAATCAATCACACCTGAGAAACCATTCCGATGTCTGACTCCTTTCTTCTATGCTCCTCCTCCTCAGCTTACATATAAGAATATAGGACTAGAGGATACTTTCTAGGTTTTCAGATGTGGTCCTCTAGAATGATTCTTTCCATCTGTAGTTATAGTTTCTTGTTCCTTCAACAGAAAAAATATATATGAAACCAACGGATGGTCCAAAGTATGTTTCCATCCCAAACAAAGAAAGAACAAAAATATTCTAGACACTGAAAGATTATTTTTTTCCTCTCTCCACCCCAGTCTTCAGCATAAGTTCATGTAAGTTCAAGGGGCTTGTGATATTATATCAGATGTTGTGCCTAAATCAAGAACAAGTCTTTCAATCTGGGGTTGTATTTGAAAGCCATGACAAAGAAACTTCTTCAGTCAGTTCAGCAGTAGGAAACTTACAGAATCATAGAATACCAGCTTGGAAAATACCTCAAGGATCATCTGGTCCAACCTTTCTTGGTAAAAGCACAGTCTTGACAAGATGGCCCAGCACGATGTCCTGCTAAATATTAATAGTGTCCAGTGTTGTTGAATCCAGAACTGTAAAAAGGGACTTTCCATCTCTTTTGTCGCCACCATTTAGATACTGGAAGATATCCAGTAGATAAGGTGTCCACTAAGCCTTCTTTTTTTTTTTTCTCAGGGCTGAATAAATGCAATTCTCTGACTGAGATCTGATCTGATTCATCATATCTAATATGAATTTCTACAGTGTAATAATTTCTGCCTAAGCTGGCTGTGTAGACACACTTCATAGTCATTACAGAAAAAATAAGTATTTCTATGGCACAATTATTTACTTTCTTCTAAAGTAACCATCTCAAACAGGTCTGAGAAATGGTGCCCAAAAGATATGCTTTTCTCTCTGATATGTGTAAGGAACCTTTGTGTACAGGTTTTTCTTCCAATGTTTTTAATGATCTAATCAACAAAACATTTAAAATCAACTTTAAGTGAACCATACCATCTTTTTCCTATTCAACAAAGGACTTGGTCAAGGTTGGAAAAGACCCTTAAGATCATCTACCATAAACCTAACACTGTAAAATCCAACACTAAACCATGTCCCTAAATGTCACATCTACACGCTTTTTAAATACCTTCAGGGATGGTGACTCAACCATTTCCCTGGGCAGCCTGTTCCAATGTTTGATAACCCTTTCAGTGAATAATTTTTTTCCTAATATCCAATCTAAACCTCCCCTGGCACAACTTGAGGCTGTTTTCTCTTGTTCTATCACTTGTTACCTTGGAAAAAGGACTGACCCCCACCTCATTACAACCTCCTTTCAAGTAGTTGTAGAGGTGTTCTGCAATAAGGTCTGCTCTCAGCCTCCTTTTCTCCAGAATAAACAACCCCAGATCCCTCAGCTGCTCCTCATAAGTCTTGTTCACTAGAACCTTCACCAACTTCACTGCTCTTCTTTGAACACACTCCAGAACCAAAGTCATACAAGTGACATTATGCACGTGCTGAGTTCCTTACTGAATTAGACATGCAAGCTGCTGGCATAAAAACCCTATTGCAATATACCTATTCACTGACTTGAAGTTTCACAGAGTAAACAGAAACGTTCCTGGTGAAAATCAATCCACTGTATCTTTGAAAACTCCAGATAAACTGGAGATGCTCTACCACATAAATGTTCTAATTAGACCCAGCTCAGTCCCCATTAAAAGATTTTCATTAACTTTCACAGGATTTACATCAGGCCCTTCAATACCAAGATGATAATTCAAATAATCTTGCAGAAGTTTAATGGCATGGCCTAGTAGGAAAGAAGAGGAGAGGAGAGGAGAGGAGAGGAGAGGAGAGGAGAGGAGAGGAGAGGAGAGGAGAGGAGAGGAGAGGAG